>ML784374.1:53364-66506 GCA_009831015.1 Picea engelmannii | reverse complement strand
TAATGAGAAAGCCTTGGATATGGTTAACCAAATCAATAATGAAGAATGGCATCCTAACTTGTTAAAAGTTGAACAAGTAGATTGGTATACAGACATCATCTTCTATCTTAAGAATCTAACTTGTCCAAGGCATCTAGTAGGACACAAGAAAAGGGCTTTGAGGTTAAACTCTTCTAAGTATGTCCTTACTAGAGATGGATTAGGATGGAAAAATCCTGATGGGGTTATCCTTAGATGTGTGGATGACATTGAGTCAAAGAAACTAATGGATGAATTCCATGGAGGATTTTGTGGAGGACACTTTGTTGTTAAAACTACTACCCACAAAATCCTTAGAGCAGGATATTATTGGCCCACTATATTTTCATATGTGCATCAGCTTGTTCGGAAATGTGAGCCATGTCATCTTTTCACAGGAAAGCAGAAATTAGCAGCACTCCCTTTGCAACCAGTGGTGGTTGAAGCACCTTTTCAGCAGTAGGGTTTGGACTTCATCGGGAAGTTTAGTGATAATTCAAGTAATGGTTATTCATGGGTTCTCACAGCTACAGATTACTTTACAAAATGGGTTGAACCCATTCCAACAAAGTCAGCAACTGAAAAGGTAGTGATGGACTTCCTTGAAGACAGAATCATAACTAGATTTGGGGTCCCATCAAAGATAGTGACAGATAATGCCAAAGCCTTTTGTTCAGCCAAGATGTCATCTTTTTGCTTCAAATATGGTATTATCTTGTCACATGCATTAGATTACTATCCCCAAGGAAATGGTCAAGCTGAATCAAGTAATAAAAACCTAATGACCATTGTTAAGAAAATAGTCGGTGAAAACAAGAAGTCTTGGGGTAGTAAAATCAAACACGCATTATGGGCTGACAGAATAACAAAGAAAGTAGCTACTGGAAAGAGTCTGTTTGAACTAGTGTATGGATTGGAGGCTAAGTTGCTAGTGCACCTTAGACTTCCTACTTATGGGTCAGTTGAGGACACTTCCACAGAGCAGGATGCAGTTCAAAACATGGTCAATCAGATCATTGAGTTAGATGAAATCAGACGAAGGGCTTATGATCAGAATTGCAAGAATCAGAGCAGGGTTAAGAAAGCTTTTGACAGGTCAGCCAGACAAAGGGATTTCATGGTTGGTGATAGAGTTTTGTTATGGGATAAAGGCAGAGAAAAACCGGGAAAGCACGGCAAATTTGATATCTTATGGTTAGGGCCATATTTGATCAGAGAAATAGCAGGGTTGAATTCTTTTCATCTCAGCCATTTGGATGGTGAGCCCATTAACATTCCGAGGAATGGGCAGCAACTCAAGATTTTCTTCAGATGAGGGGCAACTTGGAGTCCAAAGGGACACCCTCTGTAACGTATCTCTAACCCTTTTCCTTGTATTTCAGTTTTGTATTATCTCATTCATTATGTAAAGGTATACTTAGAAAAAAAAAATCTGTACTATAGATTTCATTTGTTGTAAAATAATGATGTTGTACTTTAGTTATTTCATTGTGTAGATGTTGTATATAGCATTCATTGATTTAATCATGTATATATATATATATATATTCTTATGTTGGTTATTGGTGAGCACTCTGTTGTAGGTGTTGGAATCTCGTATGCTCTCCGTCTCGAGTGAGAAGATCAAACACACGTCCACATGTGGAGCCAGATGTTGACCGACTCTCCAACACAGGTGGTCAACTCCATGTGCCATGAAGATATGCATCATCAGATGCAAATTTGTCGAAGACTTTTGTCCTACAGGGCATGTTTGGCCCCAGCACTTCTTTTTGTAACTGTAATTTCCGCACCCCTGCATGGGTTAATAATGTAATAGGTATGCATGAGTCATGTCTAGGTCAATTACCTTGGGATCAGTTCACTAGGAGAGTTCCTTTCACCGAGGGTTTTTTATCCTCAAGTTATCAATTGGGCTTTTCAGCCTTATTGATTTCCCTTGAGTTTTTCCCTCACACTTGCAATAATTCCTCCAAAGTGGAGAACAGCGTTCTAGTGGGTTTATATTTTGGTAACTATTATAGGTAATCATTGTAAATGACCATGCAAGACATCTTAGAAAGTTTCACGGAATTTCGTCGAGTCTAGTATAGTTTTTTTTTTTAATTAAATTTCCCTAAGTTTGGAGGTTTAATTATTTAATTAATTAATTATTTTTGAGCAATAATTGTAAAAACTAGGTCCTTAGACTTTTAATAGTGGTATTTGTGCTCAAAAGAAATGGAATAGCACCCCCTACATCCATGGGCCAAGTTTCAGCTCAGTAGGACACCTTTTGCCATGGGTTTGTCCACCCGGAGTGTCAGTCAGTCTAAAACCGCAATTTTAATTGCTAAAGTCCAAACATGGCAAAATGTAAAAATGTAATAATGAGTTAAAAGGATGATAAATAATGGATTAAATGTTAGAGAGAGACTCCCTAAGCATAACCTAACACCCAACCTCTCTTCTAAACCTTTTCTACCCCTATCCCCCTCTCACCCTCTCTAAAAAGTGACGCCCTAGCGGAAGTTACGCCCTCTTTTAAGAGAGAAACGTGGCATTTGATTTTTTATTGGTGGGAGGCTCCTTCCATTGGTTGGTATGCCCCCTCTCACCTCCCACGTCCCTCCTTGCCTCATCCCAACACCCTCTCCTTCATCTCACCCTCCATTCTTTCTCCTCATCCCAAATGGTGCGCTCTCCTAAGAGAGTTACGCCCCTCCTCCGTTAGGAAAATTCCAAATAATTTTTAAAAAATTATTTAGACCTTTCCTCTTCCATGACACGAATCCCATGGCTTCCCTCTTCACTTTTCTGTGATCCCAACACCTCCCACACTCATCTACACCCTAGATCTATTGATCTAGCCCTAGATGGTGCGCCCTAGCCTTGAGATCTACTCATTTTCTTAGTGATGGACACTTGGCATTGATCCAAGAGAAATAGGTTTGCCTCTCCAAGTATAAATAGATCCCTCTCCTCACTTTTTCCACACGATATCTTGAGCTAAGGTTATGCTACTTGATTTTCCACTCTCTCTCTCTCTCTTTTTTTCACATTTCCATTCTCTAGCTCTTTAGGGTTTTGGAGATAGTTTTCTCCAAGATCCTTTTTTCTTGAGTAATAAAAAAACTTTGGAGGATTCTCGGAAGAGTTATGCACATGCTTCTTCTTGCCATACATATGAGGTAAACTTGTTCCATAATTCTGTTTGGTGATTGCATCTTTGGATCCTAAGGTAAAATGTTATTTGGGTAGATCTAGTAATGCACATGTTTGTAGATCTATGTTTTTGGATATGCTATATGGGATCGAAATGTCATCTTATTAGTATATACACATATTGTCTATTGTATGCCATCATTGTCCAAGGTTTTTGCAGGTTTAGCTTCAAGGGTTTCATTGGGACAACCTCAAGCAAGAAGGCTCCCTTGGGACACACTCAAACTCCATCTATTTCTTACCCTTACTCTTCTCCTATATTGTTGTTCACTTTCATATATTTCAGCTAGCATAATCTAGTAAGATAGGTCATTTTTAATCAAAATTTACAAATTTTTCTTAAGAAAATTTTTGCCCTAAAAAAGCAAAAGTTTTTCTTCACTATATTGGTTGTGTGTAGCATTTCTAGCAAGGATATCTTGCTGATTTTTGCATGTTCTGATCTGATTGAAAGGGGTTTTGGCTACCCAAAGGCATCCACACAACACTCAAAACCCCCCAAAGGGATTGGTAGCTATTTCTCAACCTACCTCTTTAATTTCCAAGTAATTTTCCTCTTTTCTTCTCCTTCTTGCTTGCTTGTTAGTGGCTCATAGTTGTGGGAGAAGGATTGGTACGGCCTCCTCCCACGTGTGAGCTCTTGGGTAGTTAGGGTTTAGTTTAGATTTTACCTTTTCTTGCTTCTTTTTGCCTCTTTGAGCTAAGACGTGAGGGTTTATGAGATAAAGGGTATCTCCCAAACCCTGGGACGTGGGGTAGGGTTTGCTTGTTTTCTCCTTGGTTTGCTTGTTTTCTTTTCCTTTGCTTGTTTGCCTCTTCCTTCTTCTTGCTTGCATCTCTCTCTCTTCTCAATATTTTTCTAAGTAAGCAAGTTAATTAATTGCCTACCTATTTGGGAGAAGAATACCCCAAAAGGTTAGGTTAGGGTTTTAATATGTGATTATGATCTAAATGCTTAATGTTATAATTGTTCTAGATCTAGATCTAATACACTTAATAATTCTCTAACTTAAGCCTATTGGGCACCTTAAACCAACTTAACTAGATCTCATGCATGCTTAGCTTGTTTCAAGTTTTTATCTTCACTTTACATGCTTAGATCTATAATGTTTAGTGTTTAAATGCTTCAATAGCTAGATGGTATTCCTTTTATTTGTATAAATCTCTTAATGCCATATTCCATATGCTTGAAGTAACTTGTTTCTACGTTGATAAGTAAGCACATCTAAATCCTTTTCTCTTTCACACTAAATGCTCTTATCTAAATGTTATTGAACATGATATAAGTGTGATTGCATATCTTCTATTGGTTGGCAAGTTGTTTTTTCCTTTGTTATTCTTTCAAGCTATCTAATTGTGCAATCTAGTGACATATGCATGTGTTAATGCTCTTAAATTTTTAACTAAATCAACACATCTTTAAGGCTGAAGTGAGTTTTGGCCAAGTCACTAAATCACCATTAAAAAGTGTCATAAAACTCTTAAAACACTCCTAAACACTCATAAAAGTCTACCTAACTTATATAATAACTTAATAGACTCTTTAGGGTACCTTAGACCACCATCTTCACCATCTAAAACAAGACTTGAGGAAAACAACAGAGGGTGTAGGCAGGGGACTATCTCACAGCGCACAGGATGTGTCCTCTCCAGGAAGTACTCTTGTCTTAGGGTTGACCTGCGAAGCTAGGGTGGCAACACTTATTGAGCATCCGGCAGTTATTTGGCAATAGGAGGAGGAGGCTTGGGTGAAAGTTTAATAAAATTTGATAACCTTAAAAAAGCTTAACAACTCAACCCTGGATCTAAATTTCTGAATACTTGTGGGTTTAATAATTAAGAGTGGTTGATCTTCATCCTTGATACTTGTGATTAACTTTATATATCTTCTTCTTGATGTATTGATGATGATGATCTTGATGCTTTGATGATAATGTTATATGATGCTTTGATCTTTTTATATCCTGCACAAACACAAATAAATCAATGGTTAGCTTGTTGTTGTATTTTAGCATTCTTTAAATTGTAAATCTTGTATCTATTTTGAGTTTAATTATTCTTTGTAAGTAATATTGTAATCTACTTGTAACGGACAACCCTTTAACTTAGTTGATCCCTTGCCCAATCTTAGGCACTAGTCTTAATTGCCCTAGGAAATGTCTTGCTTAACATACTAACCCTTGCATCTTGCATTGCTTCTTGTGCATCCTAGGATTAGAAACCCCTAAACCTTGTAAATAATTGAAATCAGCTCCTAGAACTTAACTCTAAAATTAATCTAGAAACTAGGGATTACCCCTGTTGGCTTCCGTAGGAGTGAGCCTAGACGGAAGAGGTTCCGGTCAAAATGACAGCGTGGGTTGTGAACCTAGGCATTGTGCCTCCAAGGACACACCAAGTGAGTTGGACTTAGCTCACATTTGCAAGTGTGTATAAGGACGGCAACACAGTGGAGTCGCCAGTGAACCATATGGATTCTTCGAACCAAGGAGTCGTCGGGTGAATTATTACAACCAATGTTTGATGTCTATCTCTTGTTCACCATCAAGAAATATATCTGAACTTTGTCGTACACCCAAGGAAGATGGAAACTTTGAAATACATCCCCGACAACGGCACCAAAAAATGTTGTCGCTAGAGTTTACTCTAGGCTACAATAGAGTCAAGCCTAACACATTTTCAAGAACATAAAAATGGTTGATTGATCAATCCTTCGAGGCTTTTGGATTTGAGGCAAAATGAGCCTTTTAACAATTACAAATCAGAACAAAGGAGGCATGAATTCATCTGCTAAATCCATTTAAAATCATAAGGTTGGATAGAAGAACTTGGATGAACAAAAACGAAACAAAAAACCAGGTACCTCGCAAGGATAAATCTGGTTTTCTATTTGATAGAGGAACTAACATTCAACTCACTCAGATTGCATTTAGTTCTTTAGAAATTAAGCATTAATATCTAAACTCAAGTCTTGTTTTGTTCACAACAAAATATAGGAAAGTTGGGTTCAAATAACTTCTTTTAAATTCGTCGCAACAAGGGTTGTACTGAATAATGGCTGCTACAACCTAAATGAAACAATGAGCAAAAGAAAGAGAATAAATGTAAACATGAGAGATAAGACACAAATAATGAGAAACACGTGATTTAACACGCGAAGTCTGAGAATCTCCTAAAGCTCTGCAAAATATTTTAAAAGACTTCTTATTACATTTCTTTCCTAAAAGGCTCTAGGGAAGCCCCTCCCCCTCTTTCTATTACAATATTTGGAATTTAAAGGCAAATTACAAGGCCTTTTCCATGGTGTAAATGTTTTTCTCAGAAATAAAAATAAAACAAAATAAGTAATCCAACTCATAAAAAAATGCTAGGAAATTAAATCATAAACTAAAAATAAACCAAAATATAGAATTAGTTGTAAAATGTCTCGAATGTTGAAGGCTGGAGTGAAATCCTCAGTTGTTGCCTTGAAATCTAGATATGTATCCTGTCGTTGATTTTGTGCATGAAAATCTGTGATATGGAGCTGATTTTGTGCCATCTGGAAACACTGATAAGATCCCTGAAAATCTGGGAAAATTGGTATGGAGATAGCCCTTTTTGAGAGGTTCGACACATCACTTTGCCAGTTGTTCATATTTTTATCAATTCCCCTAAATTTCTGCAAAAATGCTCATCCACCTATTCCTTATTAATTTTGCAATCAATATTTATCCCTTGCTTGACTTGTGCTATTTAGATCACCTTAAGAGGATGTACAATTTTTACTTGAATGGTTTCAACCTTTAAGTCAGCTTGTTGTATTATGTAGTGTTGAGTTATGGTATCCAATAATTGAGGAAATTTCAGAATAGTAGCAACAACAGTGGAAGAATGCCTTGCCAGAGAAATCATGACTGACAGACAAAGTCCTTCTTTTACAACATCTTGGCCATCAACAATAGTATCATCTGCAACTGTCTCCTTCTTTAATTCACCTCTAGCTTCTTCGATTAAGCCTCCACCATCTCATTCTAGAGTAAGCATACACAATGTCATTCTCATCAAAACCCCAAGGAAAGAAGCTACTCCAAACACACAAAAAGTCCATGATTCATATCCATAAATGATGCGAGCAAAATGCCAACAAATAAACCATAACTATAATGATCAGGTGGACATTGGATCCCTTGATGATTCCTATCAATTTGTTCATCTGGTGCAGAATGCATAGGAGTGAAACTATGATAGGGGCATTGTTTCTGCAACAATTTTTTGTATTTGAACTTTGTACAACTACTTCCGTAGGGACTGACATCGAATCTTCATTACAACCTGAATCTGAGATAGAAACCCTGCTAGGAGATTTTATTGGAGGAAGATGATCTTTTTCATCTCAACAGAAGGAGCACGGACCGAAAGCTTTTCAATGATCTGGAAATTAACACTACAATCAAGCCTAGGTTCCGATGCAGCCACAACTAATTCCTTGCCATAATTGACAGTAAATGTGCTTTGAATTACATGTAGTTCTGGCAASTTMAAACACCTTGGAACAACAAAATGTAAATTRGCAATAGCCTCTCGCAAATCCAGAGGGAGTTCTTTCTAAGATTCAATAATAGGGAGGYGAACAGMCACAAGTGATAATTTCATATGCATCCACAATATTTTGCTCCCGGATGATATTCTCCACATATAGAAGCTCTCGTCGAATCTTTTGTATTAATTCCATTCACGAAACCTTGCATGCTTCGATCACATTGCTGGTACCAAGAGGAACCATGTTCACGGAACAATGACTCGAGACCCGAGGAACCGTGACTATCGGCCCTTCGGCTTCGGGTGAAATTGATAAATTGCAAATGGATTCACCTCATGCCCGAAATCCCGAAATGGGACCCGTCATTTGGAACGATGACTAAGACATGTCAGTGTTTGATTAAACATTGGGTAACTTGTTGGACCCGAAAAAGCTGACTTTCGTCGATCTTGATATCGCATGGGCAGTGGGATGACGTTTTAGCTGCTACAAATTCATTCTTGTACCTCTGGATAAATGTGAGAAGAGATTGGTGACATTAATAGATGCAATGCAACCAGATGTATACTTAAATCTTGCACAATATGGTGAGTGCAAGGGCTTTGTTACAGGTCGCATTGAGAAACTGGCAACATGAATATCAATACACAGTTGGCCCTTGAAGGTTATAACCTGTTAAAATCCTTTCGTTTACCACTAATATCCTTTGGATTGGACGCAATCTGAAGATTTTGTTCCATTTAACCAAATACGGGAATTTGGATCAATTTGCAAGCACACGGTTTGCAGATATTCGGGATAATCAAATCTTTCTTGTAAACCTCAAGAAGACAACGCCATTCAACAACAGACACTTCATCATAAATAACATTTGATCAACGAGCTATTTGTGAACCAACTAAATCTGAGTTGCAGAATTTCATTGAGACTATTCTGACAATCGATCTTATTCATAATAGTTGATCTTGTACACTTGGAGTGCTTAAGTTTTGGCATTCAGATACTCCGTCAACATCTGTGAGTGTGATGGACACTAAAGCTCAGGCTCGGGCACATGGCGTTCTGCTATCGATGTTGGGCACTATGTGCTTTGGCATTCTAGTTTTCCTTATGGGAAATATCCCACATGCACAAGCTTGATTGTATTTTTTATGTTTATAGGCACAGACCTTTCGATGCACAGACCTTTTGTAGCGCATGGTCTCTTGCCCCTTCTGGGCTCCCTCCCTGGCGCCTTGTGTATGGACTCTCGATGCTTTATGGTGTATGCTCAGCTCTTAGTTGAAGGTTAAAGATTTGGTTCGATGAGTTATAAACCCAATTATTATTTTATGAAAATAATATAAAACTTAAGCGGTGCTCGGGTTTACAGGTTTACATATGGCTTGGATTTGGGATTGTGCATATGTTACGGACATTTCTTTTTTTATGAAAATAATAAAACCTAAGCGGTGTTTGGGTTTACATATAGTTTGGATTTGGGATTGTGTATATGTTATGGACACCTTTGTTTTATGAAAATAATAAAATCTAAGCGGTGCTTGGGTTTACATATGTTATGGACATTTCTGTTTTATGAAAATAATAAAACCTAAGCGATGCTCGGGTTTACATATGGCTTGGATTTGAGATTGTGCATATGTTATGGAAACTTGGTTTCGTCACTCAGCATATTATATAACTTACTTGGAGTTTGGTTTCTACTTATGGTTTGAAAGTAAATCTTGAGATCATTGAGCTTTAATTAAAATTGGAGATTGTGCATGAAAACCCAATACATTTTTTAAATAAAATTTTACTGAATAGTCCTTTAACCCTTTTATATTTGAAAAGTAAGTAAAGATTATATTTGAAAAGTAAGTAAAGATATACTCATGTCTTTTTCAGGGATTTAATTTGATCATGAGCTTAGGAACCTATGATATTTAGCAAAGGCAACTTGGGATTTTCAACCACAATTAAAAAGACCAAGAACAAAAGATATGATATTACTCAGCATATTATATGATTTTACTTGGAGTTTGGTTTCTACTTGTGGTTTGAAAGTAAATCTTGGGATCATTGAGCTTTAATTAAAATTGGAGATTGTGCATGAAAACCCAATACATTTTTTAAATAAAATTTTACCGAGCAGTCATTTAACCCCTTTATATTTGAAAAGTAAGTAAAGATATACTCATGTCTTTTTCACGGATTTAATTTGATCATGAGCTTAGGAACCTTAAATTTGATCATGAGCTTAGGAACCTATGATATTTAGCAAAGGCAACTTGGGATTTTCGACCACAATTAAAAAGACCAAGAACAGAAGAAAACGGTAAATTTTGGCAAGATTTGACACAAGGATTAATATTTTGACAAAGTTTGATATAAGAGAAGAGAGGCTTGACAAAGAATAGAGAAAGACTTGGAAGTTTGCGACAATGAGTACGGAAAAATGGAGGCTTTGACAAAAGAGGAAAGTGGCAATTTTGGCAGGAAACAAAAAATTTGGAAATGTCGATATTTGTCCTAACAATCTAAATGATTTAAATACCTCGAAAAAACTGTAGATGTCAACATTTAGTGCTTAGAATCAACCCTAAAGTTTGCATGCGAAATTTTCCATAATAGAGTGAAGGTTACATTGATTCACCCATTTAGTTTTTGACAATGATATGGGTGAATGAATCACACTAGAAGCTTAAGATTTGATATATATAACATATATATGTATATTTAATAACTGTATTATTCATTGTCTTATTCAATGTACAACGTCGTGTATAAATACACGTAAATGAGTAGAGGCATTAAAAGTATAATTATTACACTAATGATTTATTTAGTAATTAATTAACATTGTAATATACATAAGGTATATTACAAGTCATCCCTCCTAAAAAATAAGCTTTGTCCTCGAAGCATAGGTAAAGACGAATCATCTGAATCCTCTGCCAATCTAACTGGTGTTGAACATCCCTTAAAGTTGGTAAGACCACTGAATTGATGTACCCTTTAAATGAATCCATATATTTATCATATAGTTCAGCACCATGCATGTGTATGTTGAAAATAACAACATAAACCATATTGTACTCATCTTCTCTCAGTGCATCATATCCAGCTCTATCTTCTAACCTACTTCTTAACTTCATAATATTGTTGTAAGCAATACATCATCCTTCTGTTAAATTTGGCAGCATCAACAGTCATTCTCCAATGAGAGGCCATATGGGCCACCCTGAGGCTAGCCAAGGGGATTTGGAGAATCAACTAGTCTTGTGAGGTATTGACAAAAGCCAGGGGGAACGTACAACCTTTGTGAGCATAGAGAGTCTAGTGCAAAAGTCAGGAGGAACGTACAACCTCTGTGAGCATATAAAAACTAGTGCAAAAGTCAGGGGGGACGTACAACCTCTGTGAGCCCAGTCAAGCCCTGTGAGCCATGAGCAAAAGTCAAGGCATCTAGCAAAAGTTAGGTTGAATATAAAATTCCTATGAGCTAGAAACAAACGATATTCCTAATATTGCAAATGATATAAATGTATTGATCTAGTGCGTTGGCACGTGTAACATTATCCACCGTGAAGAGAATTTTGAATTGCCTTGTAAAGAGTCAAGTTGTAACTGAAGTCTCAAGTCTAGTTCTATTTTCGAACTAAAGTGTAATCTTGAGTTGTAACTGAAGTCTCAAGTCTAGTTCTATTTTCGAACTAAAGTGTAATCTTGAGTTGTAACTGAAGTCTCAAGTCTAGTTCTATTTTCGAACTAAAGTGTAATGTTGAGTTTTAACTGAAGTCTCAAGTCTAGTTCTATTTTCGAACTAAAGTATACCAGTCTCAAGTCTAGTTCTATTTTCGAACTAAAGTGTAATGCTGAGTTGTAACTGAAGTCTCAAGTCTAATTCTATTTTCGAACTAAAGTATACCAGTCTCAAGTCTAGTTCTAAGTTTGAACTAAAGTATGAAGTTAAGTTATGATTAAAGCATGCAACCAAGTTACTATTTTGAGCCTCTCCCCTTCTCCTCTTCAGCCTTTATAAGCAGAGGTTGACCCCTCTCTTCAATACAGTTTGATATGCAGGTTAAGGGTGAAGCAATAGAGGTGCATATCAGTGATAAAGAGGCAACATACCAAAGAAGCATATCAGTGTTGTATATCAGCAATAGAGGTAGCATATCAGAGGCGTATATCAGCAACATATCAGTGTTGTATATCAACAATAGAGGCAGCATATCAAAGGTGTATTTCAGCAAGGTCTCTTAGGTCTTTGTCAGGTCAGAGTCATCTTGGCAAGCTCTTTAAGAGAAGAACATTCATCGTGGATATTTGTAAGTGATCTTACGTTATTAATGCAATAAAGGAATATCGTTTGCTGGGGGTTTTCTCCCTGTACAAGGTTTCCCCAGGGTATATGTGTTGTTGATGTGCATGCTTACTTATCTACATAGTTATTGCTATCCGGTTATGATTTGGTATTGTTGAAGTGTATTAAGCTGGAAACAAAGTGTTGAAGAAAATAAAAGAATTAATCTGCATAAGAAATCAAGCTCATAATTTAACATGGTATCAAAGCTTAGGGTGTGTTAAACATGTTGAAGTGCAGTAGCAGGTACACACAGATCCAAGCTAGCTTGATTAAGTTTCCAATGTAAGTCTATCCTCCATTTCAGTCAGGGCTGAGGATAGGCTCGAAGGAGCTACCAACTTCAATGTGTGGAAGCTTTGGATCACAAATATCTTGTAGGAGCATGATCTTGAGCAGTATGTGACCATAGTGGTAGAGGAACCCATGAATAATGCAGGAAGAGCGGCCTTCAGGAAGAGTCAAGCAAAGGCCAAGCAAATCATATTTGACTCAGTCAAAGACAGTATAATGCCTACAATGACTTCGTTAATGACTGCCAAGGATTGTATGGATACCTCGGTGAATCTGTATGAGGAAAACGCTCCAAGTCAAAAGAGGACACTTAAGCACAAGCTTAAGTATTTGAAGATGGAGAAAGGTGAATCAGTGGCATCTTTTTGTTCCAGGATAGCCCAGATCAGAGATCAGCTTTTGGTCACAGGGGTGACAGTGGATGATGATGATTTAGTGCAAGCCATTTTTTACGGTCTTCCTTCTTCATGGAAGACCTTCTTATCCAATGTAAGTGAGAGAGAGATTCAACCCATGTTTGAGAGGTTATGGCATGACTGCCTCCAGGAGGAGAGTCGCACAGCTACCAGGAGCGAGCAAATGAAAAAAGAGCACTCAACTTTAGCATCAAGATTCAAGGGAAAGAAGAAAGGCACTTTCCAGAAAGGCTCTCAGAGGAAGCCAAACACCAAAGGTACATTCAAAGGAAAGAATATTGATACATCTAATATTAAATGCTTTAGTTGTAATAAGTTGGGTCATTTTGCTAAAGATTGT
>ML784374.1:40813-53341 GCA_009831015.1 Picea engelmannii | reverse complement strand
AGATTGTTGGTTTAGAAAGAAATATCCAAGGAAAGGGAAACATCATGCCTCAACTGCTAAGGATGATGAATCCAAAAGAAATCAGAAAAGTCCTTCTAATGAGAAAGAAAATAGAAAAGAATATTACTTGGTTTCTGCCTTATGTTCAGTTTTCACGAGGCCAAAAACTTGGTTAGTAGACAGTGGTGCATCAAAGCACATGACAGGGTACAAGGAGATCCTCTCAGATTTTGAGACAAAATCTTTTGCAGAGCATGTTGAGCTTGGGGATGACAAATGTTACAAGATAGAGGGAGTAGGCTCTATCTCCTTCATATTGGAATCTGGGGCTAGACTTCATGTTGATGAAGTATTATATGTTCCAGAGCTCAAGAAGAATCTACTATCAGTTGCAACCCTTGAGGACAAGGGATATTGGGTGATCTTTAAGGACAGGAAGGCACTACTATGGGCTAAAGGTAGCCACTTAAGTACAGCAGAACCCATTGGAACTCGCAGTGGAGGATTGTACATCGTGTCAGGACAGTCAGTTCAGGCATTGACTCATGATATGACTAGCTCTAGCCAGTTGTGGCACAGAAGACTTGGACATCTTCATTACAAATCTCTTCCAGATCTACAAAACATGCTATGTGGCATGCCCTCTATTTCTCTTAGTAAAAATGAAATTTGTAAGGGATGCATGCTAGGTAAAAATATAAAGAAAGAATTTCCTAGTAGTGACAACAGAACTCAGGGCATCTTAGATCTCATTCATTCTGATGTATGTGGTCCCATGTCATCTCCCTCACTCGGTGGTTGTTTGTATTATGTCATTTTTATTGATGATTACTCAAGAAAATGTTGGATATATTTCCTTAAAGCTAAAATTGACACATTTGATAAATTCAAAGAGTATAAAGCCTTTATTGAAAAGTAGACAGGGAAACACATCAAAATCCTTAGAACAGACAATGGAGGAGAGTTTGAATCTCTCCAATTTGAGGATTTCTACAAGTCAGCGGGAATCAAGAGACAGTTGACCGTGCCATATAACCCTCAACAAAATGGAGTTGCTGAAAGGAAAACCAGGACAATTTGTGAGGCAGTGAAAGCAATGATGTTTGACCAGGATCTGCCAAATTCTTTATGGGCAGAAGCTACCTCCACTGCCATGTATATTCAGAATAGGTGTCCACATGCTATCTTGAAGGACAAGACTCTTGAAGAGGTCTTCTCAAGGATCAAACCTGAAGTAGGGCATCTAAGGATATTTGGGTGTCTTGTGTATATTCATGTCCCCAAGGAAAAGAGGACAAAGATGGAATCCTCGGGCAAGAAAGGAGTTTTTTTGGGATATAGTGAGAACTCCAAGGCTTACATGATTTATGTACCAGGTCAAAGGCAAATAGAGGTAACCAGAGATGTGACTTTCCATGAGGAAGCCACATTTAATAAATCCAGAGAGCTTCAACATGAATCAGAAGCAGTTCAGCCAGCTTCACGCTCTTCTAAAAATGAAGAGTCAGATGATCAAAGGGAGGAACCTCGTGAAGGGAGAAGTAATGAACCCCTATAACCTGTTGAAGTGTTAGAAAGAACTCTTGAAGAACCTCCAACCAAAAGGAAGCCAAGGTGTCTTAAGGAAATAGTGCAGGAAGCAGAAAGGATAACTGCTCCCAAAAAAACTTTCAAGGAAAGGAAGAGGCCTCATAGGTTTGGAGGCTATGTTGCACTAATGAGCAGCATTAGTGATGTCGAACCTTATTCATTTGAAGAAGCAGATAAATTACAAGTATGGAAGGATGTCATGCTTGAGGAATACAGGTCTATTATAAAGAACAATGTTTGGTACATTGTGTCGAGGCCAAAAGACAAATCATTGGTTTCTTCCAAATGGATCTATAAGATCAAACATGCAGCTGATGGAAGTGTGGAAAAGTTCAAAGCAAGATTTGTAGCCCGCTTCACTCGAAAAGAAGGAATCGACTACGAAGAGACTTTTTCCGTTGTAGCCAGGTATACCTCCAATCGAACTATTATTGCTTTAGCTCTCGTTCTTGGTTGGAAGCTACATTAGATGGATGTAAAAACAACATTCTTGAATGGAAAGATTGAATGGGAGGTTTTTGTGGAACAACCAAATGGTTTTGTATTGCATAACAAATGCACTCATGTATGCAAGCTAAGGAAGGCCTTGTATGGTCTTAAGCAGGATCCCAGAGTTTGGTATGACAGGATTGATGGCTTTCTTAAAATCCTAGGCTTTCATAAAAGTGATGTTGATGCAAATCTGTACTTCAAGGTACGAGGTAACTAACCTGTTATACTACTCATGTATGTTGATGATCTCTTTCTAACAGGAGATGAAGGGCTAATAGCCTGGTGTAATAGGGAGCTAACCTCATCATTCGAGATGAAATACTTAGGCTTGATGCATTACTTCCTAAGATTGGAAGTGTGGCAAAGACAGGGCGAGATATTTCTGGCACAAGGAAAATACACAGTGGATGTACTAAAGAGGTTTGGTATGATGGATTGCAAATCCATGTCTACTCCAATGGTTACCAACCTGAGGAAGCTGCATGATTATAATACAAGTTCAGATTTGGTGGATCCCACCATGTATAGGCAGTTGATTGGATCATTGATGTACATGATCCACACTAGGCCAGATATCTGCTATGCAGTGATTACAATGAGTTAGTTCATGACTAAACCGAGACAGAGACACTAGGTGGCAGCAAAGCACATCTTGAGATATCTTAGAGGGACCAATACTTATGGTCTGATATATACATCCAGTGGTGGTTTATTTATGCATGGGTATGCAGATGCTAACTAGGCAGGAAGCCCAGTGGATTAGAAGAGTACATCCAGATATTGCTTCAGTTTAGGATCCGTTGTGATCTCTTGGTCAAGCCAGAAGCAGGGATCCATTGCACATAGTATAGCAGAGGCTGAGTACATTGCAGCAAGTGATGCTAGCAAGGAAGCAGTATGGCTCAAAAAATTGGTTTCTAGGTTGTTTGGTGACAAGCTCGAGACGACGGTGGTTCATTGTGATAATCAAAGTTGCATAAAATTGACAGAGAACCTGGTATTTCACGACAGGTCAAAACATTTTGACATGAGGTACCACTACATCCGATACTTGGTCCAGAGAAAAACAGTAAAGTTACAGTACATAGCCACGAGCGAGCAAGTAGTTGATATCATGACCAACCCTCTGACCTCAAGACAGTTTGTGCAGCTGAGAGGCAAGCTTGGTGTGGCTGAGAATGACTCCCTCATTGAGAGGGAGTGTTAAATTTGCCAGCATCGAAAATCATTCTCCAATGAGAGGCCATATGGGCCACCCTGAGGCTATCCAGGGAGATTTGGAGAATCAACCAGTCTTGTGAGGTATTGACAAAAACCGGGGGGAATGTACAACCTCTGTGACTCAAACCAAAAGTCAGGATGAACGAGATGTTATGTAAGTCTAATGCAAAAGTCAGGGGGAACGTACAACCTCTGTGAGCATAGACAGTCTAGTGCAAAAGTCAAGGGGAACGTACAACCTCTGTGAGCATAGATAGACTAGTGCAAAAGTCAAGGGGAATGTACAACCTCTGTGAGCCTAGTCAAGTCTTGTGAGCCATGAGAAAAAGTCAAGGCATCTAGAAAAAGTTAGGTTGAATATAAAATTCCTATGAGCTAGAAACAAACGATATTCCTAATATTGCGTTGGCACATGTAACATTATCCACCATGAAGAGAATTTTGAATTGCCTTGTAAAGAGTCGAGTTGTAACTGAAGTCTCAAGTCTAGTTCTATTTTTCAACTAAAGTGTAATGTTGAGTTGTAACTGAAGTCTCAAGTATAGTTCTATTTTGAACTAAAGTGTAATGTTGAGTTGTAACTGAAGTCTCAAGTCTAGTTCTATTTTCCAACTAAAGTGTAATCTTGAGTTGTAACTGAAGTCTCAAGTCTAGTTCTATTTTCAAACTAAAGTGTAATGTTGAGTTGTAACTGAAGTCTCAAGTCTAGTTCTATTTTCGAACTAAAGTATACCAGTCTCAAGTCTAGTTCTATTTTCGAACTAAAGTGTAATGTTGAGTTGTAACTGAAGTCTCAAGTCTAGTTCTATTTTTGAACTAAAGTATACCAGTCTCAAGTCTAGTTCTAAGTTCGAACTAAAGTATGAAGTTGAGTTATGATTAAAGCATGAAAACAAGTTACTATTTCAAGCCTCTCCTCTTCTCCTCTTCAGCCTTTATAAGCAGAGGTCGACCCCTCTCTTCAATACAGTTTGATATGCAGGTTAAGGGTGAAGCAATAGAGGCGCATTTCAATGATAAAGAGGCAGCATACCAAAGAAGCATATCAATGTTGTGTATCAGCAATAGAGGCTACATATTAGAGGCGTATATCAACAGCATATCAGTGTTGTATATCAACAATAGAGGCAGCATATCAGAGGTGTATTTCAGCAAGGTCTCTTAGGTCTTTGTCAGGTCAAAGTCATCTTGGCAAGTTCTTAAGAGCAGAACATTCATGGTGGATATTTGTAAGTGATCTTACATTATTAATGTGATAAAGAAATATCGTTTGCTGGGGTTTTTCTCCCTGTACAGGGTTTCCTCAGGGTATATGTGTTGTTGATGTGCACGCTTACTTATCTACATAGTTATTGTTATTTGGTTATGATTTGGTATTGTTGAAGTGTATTAAGCTGGAATCAAAGTGTTGAAGAAAATAAAAGAATTAATCCGCATAAGAAATCAAGCTCATAATTTAACACCTTCTTCCATATTTCTCCAAACGATCTCAGTTATTTGGGAATTGCACCAAATTGACTATTAAAACCATTGTAATATTTCTCTCCTTTCTATCTCATAAACAAAAACCCAGTGAGTTTCATTTAAAACGTGAGACTCCTTGATGCCCATAATAACTACATCATTGATAAATTGTATCCATTTATCTTGGTCATATTTGGATCCTAATACAAAGATGCTAGGATGGCCTACAACTGGGATTGATGGATCAATTTCAACAAGGTCTTGGAAGTCAGCCACTACAATGAGTCTGTATTTATAATCGTCACGTGTCATATTTGGTCTTTCAGATGCAAATTTACTGAGATCAAGGTATTTTTCACTTTCTAGCAATTCCCTAATTGTCAAATAAGATGCTTCCTTGCATATATACTTTAAGTTTGAACTAGTACACCCTTCACATAAGCCTGCAATGAAATTATAGTCAATATTGCACTCAATGTTTTCACCTTTCAGAATGGATTCTAAAATTTTATCTCTCTCGATACAGCTAGGCATCTTGACTTCAAATATCCTATGAAGGCGACGTGGTATCGCTTTGTCCAACTATTCGGGCCTATTGGTTGCAGCAAGAACTATAACCCTAGCGGCATGATCTATTATAAATCCATCCCACAAACACATGAACACTGTCTTGATATTTCTAACGTTGTCATGTTCATTAGAATGTCTTTTCCCTAAAAAACTATCAATATCACCAAAAAATATAATAGCAGGTTGAGGCTTGTGTGCGAGTGTGAACATAACAATCACAATTTTCTCAGCATAGCGCACAATGTCATCAAACAAGATTTTAAAATTCTCATTGAACATATCCACTTTATCACTTCGAAGAAAAGCCCACAGAGATTTAACAACCTCGTTTCTTCTCATGACGCTAATACTGCCATTTATGTAAAGTGTTGTTATAATATTTAAACCTAATTGTAAGTGAGATGACTCCAAGAATTTGAACCCTGCAAGAAAAAGTTCCACCATTTGGAGAATGTCTCTTACAATATAAAAATTATGCAGCCTTTCCTTCGACTCAATGAGAAATTGTGCATCTTCATCATCAACTATGATTAAGTTGTTGATGTTTTGGTAACTACGGGAGGTATTAACCTCCAGGACAACCTTTGTTCTTAGAGAAGAAGATTCTGGAAGTAAGATAACCATTAAACAAATGTGGATATACCCTAGAAGAGAAGTCGGCCCAAGGAGAATAATAATAAAGAATTAGAAGGCTCCAGAAAGAGAAGTCGACCCCACATGAAAAGTCACTTGAACATACTAGTATATAAAGAGCATTGTCTGTGGTAAAATGAGCATACCAAAACAATAGTGTGTAACAGTCATGTCTATGTGTAATGGTCATGTGTAACAGTCATGTCTATGTGTAACATTGTCTATGGTAAAACGAGCATTCCAAAATTTTAACATGGGTTCAGAGTTGGTTTCCTTCAGAATAGTCTAACCACTAGAAGGCAGATCATTAATTTCCCCTATTGTCAATCTTGTTGAGCACTTACAAAATCCACCAAGAAGTTCGTCTAAGGAGGGTGCATCTTTCCCCGGATCAGATCTCCAAAATTCAAAAGTTGGAAAATTAGGGTTTCCTCATAAAACCCTAGGTCAAGATGTTTGAGCATTTAAAGGTTGAAGTTGGAGTAGATCCTTGATTAAAGGAGGTCACCTTGGCATAGCGCACTCACTGGTAAGTCCAAAATTCATTTATGCAGAGTCTCAATTTTTGTCATATTTCTAGATCCCGGGACATAATGACTTCGAGCACTAAGCTTGATGGGAAGCTTGAGGGTGTTGATAACTTCTTAGCATTGAAATATAGAGTAATGCTCATTCTAGAAGAAAATGACCTAGAAGGATTCATTGAAGAAGAAGTTCAAGAGCCAGAGGGAGACGAGGCTAAAGCAAAGCACAAGAAGAACATGGTTAAAACAAAGAGGATTACTGTAGATTCTATCAAGGATTACTTGATCCCTCATGTCTGATCATTGAAGACTCCAAAGCAGATGTTTGATGCTTTATCCCGTTTATATGAAGGCAATAATATCAACCAAAATATGACATTGACGACACAACTCAAGAATATGAAGATGCAGAATTCATAAACCATTCAATCCTACATCACGAGGGTATCTCAAATCAAAGAAAATATTGAAGCCATTGGAGACACACTTGAAGAAGTTGAGCTAGTAATGACTACATTGAATGGTCTCCCAAAGTCTTGGGAATCATTTATTTAGGGAATCTGTTCCAGAGGAAAACTAACAAAGTTTACCTGGCTATGGGAAGATTGCACTCAAGAATAAGCTAGATTGGTAGCAAGAGAAGAAAATTTGGGTGATGATGAAAATCAAGCACTAGCAACACATACTAGAAATGGAAAGAGAAGAAAAGAGGTTCATTCTCAAAAGAAGTTTCAAAGGTCACAAAAGGCACAAAAAACTCAAAAGGATTATTCAAGTTACAAATGCTACAACTGCCAGAAGACGAGACACATTACTAGAAAATATCCTCACATTAAAGATCAGATCAGAAAAGGAAAGTATAAAAGACATAATGCTCATGCCGCTGAAGTCAATGAACCTATTCAGAAGGAAGCAAAAGAAGATGATTCAAGTGAAGAATATGTATTGATATCAGCTCTTACAGGAACAATCACTCATGGAAGTGACACATGGATTATTGATAATGATGCCTTTAAGCACATGACCGGTTACAAAGATTCTCTTTCAAGTCTAGTTTAGAAGGATTCAACTCATAAGGTGAAGCTTGGTGTTGATTATCAATACCCATTAAAGGGGTAGGAGAAGCCTCCTACAGGTTGGATTCCAGAAAGCCTATGAAGATGAAAGATGTTTTGTATCTATTGATGATGTTATTTTGATTGGTGTTCAGGAAGGAGGTCTATACAAATTAAAGGGACACTCAAATTTATCATTAGTTCACAATACAATAAATTTGAATGAGCTATGGCATAGAATACTTGCTCACATACATTACAAAGCATTACCGATTGTGAGCAAGATGGTGACAGGTTTGCTAGAGATTCAGGTGAATCATGATGGCATATGCAAGGGATGTGCACAAGACAAGAACATGAAGAGTTTGTTTCCAAGCAGTGATAGCAAAGCCAAAGGAGTTTTGGACATCGTGGACTCAGACGTGTGTGGACCGATGACAACCACTTCATTTAGCGGGTATGCATATTATGTTTCATTTATTGATTATTTCTCATGTAAAACTAGGATTTATTTCTTGAAAACAAAAAGTGAAGTATTCAACAAGTTCAAGGAATTCAAAGCCCTCTAAAATGAAGATAAATATCTTGAGGTCAAATAATGGAGGAGAGTTCACATTCGATGACTTCAAAGCATTCTGCAGAAATTGGGATTAAGAGGAAGCTCGCTACTCCCTACAATCCTGAGCAGAATGGTGTGGTAGAAAGAAAGAACCAGACGATAATGGAAGCAGTAAATGATATGATTCATGATCAATATTTACGTATGCATCTATGGGCAGAAGCAACCAGGATTGTTGTATATGTGCAGAACAAAAGTTCTCACCGTATACTTTGGAACAAGACACCAGAAGAAATGTTTACAAAAGAAAATCCAGAGGTTAGCCACCTAATAATATTTGGTTGTCCAATATATGTGCATGTTCCCAAGGATAAGATATCAAAGTTGGATCCTAGAGGCAAGAAGGGTATATTTGTTGGATATAGCGAGACATCGAAAGCATATAGAGTCTACATCCCTGGTCACAGGCATATTGAGACTAGCAAAGATGTTACCTTTGATGAGGATGCAACCTTAAGTAGATTGAGACAGACGCATACAGATGAGGTCCATAATGAGGAGCCCGAAGCTCCTAGAGTTACAGATACAGATACAGGTAATGACGTTGTACCAGAAGATCATGATATGGTAGAACCAAAGAGACTTGCAGATCCACCCCGAGAGATGATTACAAATAAGAGAAGACCAACTTGGGCTCGTGATCCAGGTGGATATCGATGGCCACCCACCTTTTCTAGGTGGCTCAAAACAACTTTTTGGCAATTTTGGTAATTCACTATTTTTAGCAGTTTTTCAGGTCATGAAATTCTGGAGCCGTTTTGAGGCCCTAAACGAAGTTTTTTTGGGTATGTAGCAGTCGAAACATTTCATCATGAAATTTTCATCAACAGTTGTAGTCCTCGGATAGGTCTTTCCAACGAGCTATCGTATGCAAAAGTTACGACCCCGGGAAGTTGATGTACTGACTTACCCAAACAGGGCCCACATGACTTTTGGCGCTTCATCTACTAGGGTTAGGTTTTTGGATGTCTAGGGTTTTTGACACTCCTGTTTATTGTAAAAAGGCCTTCAAAGCCTCATTATAATCATCTTCTTGCGAATGAGTGCAGTCGTCACATCTCTTCTCAGAGATAAGCCCCCAACATTCCAGCAAGCTTGTTTTTCGTTGCATTTTACAGTTTCAACTTATTTCCTTATTGAATAGAAAACCAGGTTTACTCAATCTTTGTTATTATGTGTTAAGCATTTGTTAATAATATGTAGTCATTTTGTTCTGCTCATAAAATTTGGATCAGTGGTATCAGAGCGGTCAGCTCCTTGTCGTCTTAATGCATGTCCCCAACGAGGTCAGAGTACAAATAATTGGGTCTCGAGCTTGTTTCTCTCGAGGACCATAGCTTTCGCACGCCCAAGCGACCTCTCATGGAAGGAGAAAAGAAATATGAAGGGACGGGATATCCTTTCAAAATGTTGCTTGAGGAAGCCCTCACACAACAGAGGAACGAGATGATGGATAGTTTTGCGCAAATCCTTCGGCGACTACCAACAGACGACGCATCTTCTTTGAGCAGAGGCGTCGCCCCCTTCAAGGTACAAATAAACTTCGATATTCCTATATTTGAAGGTCAAATAGACACAGATGGTGTAGACAAGCGGTTGAATCTACTAGAAGGGTATTTTTCTATCCATAACTTTTTGAATAGAGAAAAGATTACTTTTGTGCTCCTCAAAACCATTCCCCATGTCAAAGATTGGTGGGAAACTTTTTGTGAGCAAAAGGAAACAGAGGAACCCTCGTTATTTACAGTCACAACCACCTAGGAATCCTTCAAGGATGTTATTAAGGAACAATACTACCATGTTGGAAGTTATGACGACTTGTATACCAAATGAACCACACTGTGGCAAGAAAGAGACCAAGCAATGCCAGAGTTCATAAATATCTTCCATACCTTGCGCACCAAGATGGGTATCAAAGATTCAGAGTGACATCTGGTGCTCAAGTATCATGGTACTTTGCATAGATACATCCAAATTGAAATGAAATTTCTGGACATCTCGTCCTTGGGCACGGCCTACCAATATGCCGTCAAAATCGAGCAGAAGCTCAAACAAAAGACACGACAATTTGGGCCCGGGAACCCCTCACAGCAAAATCCAGGAAAGGGCGGTACCAACCCATAGATCAAAGGACAGAGCAAATATGGACAGTATCAGGACAACCAGTTCAAGTTGCAAGCAAAGAAGGACACTGGAAAGACAAAGAAAGATACCAGGAAGTGGTGCGACTTCCATAAGAGCCCTTGGCATAACATTGTTGATTGTCACTCAAAGCAGTCACTGGTGGCTGAAGTGAAAGCCTCTGAATCAGATGCGGGTTCTGACTCTGAGTCAGAACCAGAAAGGGGAAGAGAGATCATTGACATGGAACCCAGTGCCACTGTTGTTACCACCAAGCTCGAACCTGATGAACCAGACGAGCCAGAAGAAGGAGAACGCCTCTTCCATTCACAGATGTGGGTAAAATGCACCCCGTTGCACTTCATCGTTGATAGCGGTAGCCAGAAGAACCTCATCTTAGTAGAGGTTGTCAAGCGGTTAGCCCTGCCAACAACATCGCACCCACAACCCTACACCATTGGATGGCTCTGCCAAGGAAGCAATCTCTGCATCAACCAACAGTGTCGACTGTCGTACAACATCAAGCCCTTCAAATATGAGGTATTGTGTGATGTTGCTCCTCTCGAAGTATGTGATGTTCTTTTTGGGCAACCTTATTTATGGAAACTTCATGCTTTATATGAGTCTAGGCCACGTAGTGTTATTATTACTTTGAACAAGAAATTGTGCAGGATACCTGAGGCAGTCCCACCTAGTGCTATTTCCCTGATCTCTGCCAAGCAATGCATGAAGGTCATCTCTCAGACAGGGAAGTTTTTCTTCTTCATGATTCGCTCTCGGAATGAGCGAAAGATCACAACCACATCTATGGTCTCTACGATCGACCTCTCCACATAGCAGAAGCAAGTAGATAAGGTCATCGAAGAATACTCGAATATCTTCTCGTCACCTACCAGGGTACCTCTGCACTGTCAGGTAAAGCACCCCGTTGATCTGACCCCCGATGCACCACTTCCCAATGGGCCAGTTTATCACCGCTCTATGTTAGAGAATGAGGAGATCAAGTGACAGATCCAAGAACTGCTCCACAAGGGGCACATCTATCCCAACTCATCACCTTGCGGGAGCCCAATCATGTTGGTCCAGAAGAAAGATGGAACCCGACGACTCTACATTGATTATCGAGCCCTAAATAAAATCACAGTCAGAAACCGGTACCCAATTCCCCAAATCGATGACCTCCTTGATCAACTCACGGGGGCCAAATACTTCAGTAATATTGATCTGAAGTCTAGCTACCACCAGGTCCCGATAGAATAGACAGATGTATGGAAGACCGCCTTCAAGTCAAAGGAAGGCCTTTTTGAATGGTTGGTCATGCCCTTTGGTTTGACAAATGCTCCAACCACTTTCATGAGGATGATGGATGATATCCTATGACCATTCACCAATAGTTTTATAGTGGTGTATCTAGATGACATTCTCATTTACAACAACTCTTAGGCAGAACACTTACATCATATTCAGCAGGTTATGCACATCCTGCGGCAACACAAGTTATACGCCAACTTGGAAAAATGTTCCTTCAGCATGGACAGGGTCCATTACTTGGGCTACGTTGTTGATAAGGATGGTGTACATGTGGATCCAACCAAGATCCAATTCATCCATGACTAGCCAGCCCCAACCACACTCACTGAGCTTCGGAGATTCTTAGGCCTTGCCAATTTCTATCGCAGGTTCGTGTTGGGATTCTCCCATATTGGATGGGCCCTCAGCCAAATAACCAAGGGTGGTGGTAAGGAAAAATTTGCGTGGGGCTGGTCCCAACAACAAGCATTTGATGATTTGAAGCAGCGCTTGTGCTCAGCCCCAGTACTTTCACTACTAGACGTGCAACAACCCTTTGAGATCGACATAGATGCTTCAGACTATGTTGTGGGCGTCGTTCTCACTCAACACGGCCACCCCATGGCCTATCATAGTGAGACACTATCAAGTGTTGTCTGTAAGTACCCTACTTACGACAAAGAAATGTAGTCCATTATGCAAGCCTTCCGTCAATGGAGACATTACATTCTTGGGAAGGAGACAATCATCCACAATGATCATAAGCCACTACAGTTCATGCAGACACAAGGCAAATTACAGAATGACTGTTGAGTCGCAAAAGTGTCATCTTTTTACCAACATTTTCACTTCACTTTCACTTCACTTTTAACCATATTTCGCTTTTTCATACCCTTACATTAAACCATTTTCATGATTACATGGGTTTTAGACATATTATTTTCCAATG
>ML784374.1:0-18934 GCA_009831015.1 Picea engelmannii | reverse complement strand
TTGGAAACCTTATATATATATATATATATATAAGTTTGAAAATAGATGAAAAAACACCGTTGAGAAAGAAAAAAAAATTGAACAATTTGAAAATAAATGAAAAACAAACATTTAAAAAAAAATTGGAAACCTTATGTATCAAAAAATTTAAAATATCAAAAAACCACTTAAAAGGGGAGGGGGGTGCTACCGGTAGCACCATTTTTAAAAACGGGGTAAAAAACTTGAACCCCCTAAAAATGAGAACTCTGTAGAGTTTTCATTAAGTTGGTAACTATGTTGGTTGTGGATGGTGGACCAGTGATATTACTATTATATGTGGATGACCTATTTCTAACAAGAGACGAGAAGCTCATCACCTAGAGTAAGAGGAAGCTTGCTACAGAGTTCGAGATGAAAGACCTTGGTATGATGCATTATTTCTTAGGTCTAGAGGTATGGTAGAAACCAAATGAGATTTTCCTTAACAAAGGAAAATATATTGTATAAATCCCCAAGAGATTTAGAATGATGGATTGTAAAACCATGCCTATTATTATTATATGTGGATGACCTATTTCTAACAGGAGACAAGAAGCTCATCACTGAGAGTAAGAGGAAGCTTGCTACAGAGTTCGAGATGAAAGACCTTGGTATGATGCATTATTTCTTAGGTCTAGAGGTATGGTAGAAACCAAATGAGATTTTCCTTAACGAAGGAAAATATACTATAGAAATCCCCAAGAGATTTAGAATGATGGATTGTAAAACCATGCCTACACCGATGGTGACAAACCTGTATTTATTGAGTGATACATCTTCAGAGACAATGGATGCCACCATGTATAGACAAATGATTGATTCATTGATGTATTTGAAGAACACAAGGCCATATATATGTTTTGTGGTGAACACTTTGAGTCAGTATATGGTTGAACTTAGACGTGTTCACTTGATGGTGACAAAACACGTATCGAGGTACCTGAAAGGTACAATTGGGTATGGACTCATATATGTTTCGGATCATGAGATAAGACTGCAAGGCTATGCTGATTCAAAATGGGCCAGTAGTGTCGCAGATCAGAAGAGTACATCAAGATGTTATTTTAGTTTGGGATCAGTTATGATCTCGTGGCTCAACAAGAAAAATACTAGTGTGGCACTCAGTACGGTCGAGGTAGAATATATAGTAGCATGCTCAGCTAGTTGCGAAGTTGTGTGGCTTCAAAAGTTGCTTGCACGGTTGTTTGATCTCGAGTTGGAGGTGACTTGTATCTTCTGTGACAACCAGAGTTGCATAAAGTTGTCAGAGAACCCAATGTTTCATGACAAGTCAAAGCATATCAAGATCAAGTACCATTATATCCGAGACATGGTACAAAAGAGAGCAACGAAGCTCTAGTCTATTGCTACAGATGAGCAGATAGTCGATGTGTTGACCAAACCTTTGTCGAAGATAAAGTTTGAGTTTTTCAGGGACAAGTTTGGCATGGTCCAAAAGTACTTCCCTCGTAAGACAGAGTGATGAGTTACATATGTGATTCCATGGGCAATAGCAAGTAGAGTGTGGTAGCAACGGGTAGTCATTCACATGCACCTTACTGAGTATGGCACCAATTAGCATGACCTCGCACATGGTCAGTAGTATGTCGAGCCTTCGGGGCTGGAAGATGCCCAGATTTCAAGCTGGAGGGCCAACTTGTGTGGTTGGAGGTGTTCCTAGCCTTGGGCTAGATGGGTAATGTGTGTGCACTATATCGCCTAATCCTTGTAGTTAAATGCCTGGTCACTGTGGATTGGATGCCTGGTGTGCCAACCAGAAGGGCTAGCCATAGGGATAGTTGTCCAGATTTTGTGTAAGCTAGACAATTGTGAGCTAGATGCCTAGTTGTAATGTCCACACTTTTGGACATCATTATATTACAGAGTGTTATGTTGACTAGAGTAGCCAGACGGGGGTGATAGCAAGTACATGAGATTTTGAGGGGTTTTATTGGGCCTGAATTGCATTGCTCATATTATTTCATCATCGTGATCCATTCTGCACAACTTGGCTTTGGTTTCGTTGCATTCTGACGATTTCCGTAATTTTGAGTTATTTTTTGCTATATGATTAATTAAATTCACTAAGGAGGTCATATTGGGCATAATATTTGGAGGAACCTCTTAGTGTAATAGCTCATTGAAATCGCGAAAAATAACACTACAAGATAGGATAATGAGAAGTGACTTTCAGTGACCAAAGAAGCCACAAGGAGGGATAAACCACTTTTTAGAGGTAAAATGGTTTATTAATTAATTAAAGTGATTTAATTAATTAATTAATAATTAAATAAAGTAAAAGTCACTTGGAGAGACAAGGTGAGAAGGGAGGATAAAAGAGAGATAGGGGCCTCTATTCTCTCATTATGTTGATTATCAATTTGAGATCTGGCTTCTTGCTAGTGAGCCCATGCATTTGGGGGTTTTGAGGGTTTTGACTGAATAAACCCTAGAGATCAGCTCGGTGGTGAAAGATCCCACCCAACCTGGTCCAATCTTGGTCATGGGGGTGAAATATTCCTCCCTCACCATTCTACATATGTTCTCTCTTAGTCACAGGTGGATTCTACATTAGTTACAAGTTCAGAGAGAGCTAGGGTGTAGCTTCAAGGGGTTGCCAGCAGGAGGGCGCACCACCTTGAAGAGAATAGCGTGATCTAAGTAGAGGAGAAGGATTCCGAGGAAAAGTACTTTTGGGTATTCTTTGTAGGGCCTAGGGCACCTTTCCTAGTCCTTTCCAGAGGAGGTTTCTCTGTCTTATTATTTATTGGGCTTAACAGGAGTTGGGAAGAAGGAGGGCGCATTGCAGATAGAGGGATTAGTCTTTTGGAGGTCCAGATCTTCTTCATTCATCTTGAGACTTTTCCAGAAGGGTTCCAGTGGCCCGATCTACATTCTGGGAGAGTTTGGAGTCATTTGGAACATAGGAAGAGGAGGATCGAACTTTAGGGTATCTACAACCACCAAGATAGTGTGCTACTCAACCAATTTGGGGGTTGGCACTTCATAGGGCCAGGATTTCATCTTATCATTCATCTCTTGCAACTCTTGGCCTTTGGAGGCTTGTATCTTCTCCTCTTGTACTTGTTGTAGGATCATTGTCATTTTGTTATGAGTTCTTAGCTATATTGTTCCAGATCTGTAGATCTATTGTATCAAGATCTTCTACTACTATGAATAAAATCGGATGTGAGGTATTTTTGGGTTATTCCTTGTGTTGTTGATCTTATATCTTGTTGAGGTATGTTCCATTGTTATATATTCTTATTTGTTTCTGCAAACACACATTAAACCATCAGTATAAACCCTAGAGAAACCTAAAAGATCAAAATCAACAAAGTGTTTGACGAAATGCCACAACCAGAAAACCCATAAAAATCAATGAAAAAAACAATGTTCCTGGCATCTTGGCTTGGGAACATTGCAGTGGTATCAGAACGTTGATCCTCCTAGCCAGTGGGGATTAGCTCATGCATCAAAGCCATAACTCCATCCAGCCTAAGAGGTCTTCCATAAGGAGAAAGGGATAAGTGGGATTTTGCTAGAGGGATTGTTGATTGTGAGAGGGAATATCAAACCCTCAATGAGATTCTCAAGGATCTAATAACATTCCATCAGTTTGTATCCTTTAAAAATCCTAGTTGGAGAAAATATGAGGTTACACATTGGGTTGGCGTAGCAGAGGAAAATAGAGCCAAAGCATCTAGATGGAGGGAAGCACATATTAACCCTACACCCATTAGATGCAGGGAACTTTGCTACAGTTGCAAAGAGCCTTGGAAGCCAGACCACAGATGTAGGGGTAAAAGGAAGTTGCACATTGTTAAGGTGCACTATGATAGTGAGGATGAGGAGGTGTATGAGGATGCAATGATAGATGCTTATTTAGAGCAGTCTGATGATGTTAGTGACTCTTGTGCCTCTGAGGGACAGTTGGATGGACAAGATGATGACACATGTTATGTATCTTCCACATCAGACAATGTTGAGGATTTGACACTTCAACACATTGGTGACATGTGTGAGGATTCACATGAGTTAGCACTGAGACATGATGAAAGTAGGAGGTTGGATGACCTACCCTTGGGTGTAGACATGGCTGATAGGGAGTCATGTGTGGAGGAGGATGAGCTTTATATGATGATTGTGACACATTTTTCATCTTTTCAGACACCTATGATAGCCACGATACCTGAGGATATCAGTGGCATCTATGATATGGTGGAGGAGCCTTGTGTGGGGATTATACACCAAGGGCATATGGATCCAAAAACCCAAGAGGGGAGACATGACTTGGAGATAGTGGACCTTACACATACCTATCAGTATGAGGAGAGTGAGTCACCTCTTTTGGAGACTCCATTATTTGATCAGGTTATGGAGACTGGTAGTTTGATGGGACACTTACTTCCAGGACCGACTTGCAGGGATGAGGATGCACTCCTATTTGGTAGGGATGACCATAGCACGTGTTTGGACACATATGTATGGGATCCAGGCGCAGATGATAGTAGTAGGGTGAGTGCACAAGAGGATATAGCTGCCCATACAAGATACAGTGTGATTCGGATGGGGGTAGCAGTTGGTGATGGTGTGCAGTGGCATACAAGAGGACCCAGTAGCATAGTGGACAGTGGGAAGTTCAGTGCCTTATATTTTGTGGAGAGTGTTGTTGGGGATTCCAAGGTTGACACTAGCAGTAAGGGGCGTGAGGTAGCACCTCAATAGGATTGTGATGAGGAGTCACGATACTTGGCAGGACGATTGAGAGTCAGTGAGGACATAATCATGGCAGCCACTAGATGCATTGAGGACACACATGCATTGGTGGCAGATTATTGTTGGAGGGCATCGATGGCACATGATAGCTCAGATGGGGGACTTGCCATGGATGACTTTCATACTCTCAGGGAGAGAGTTATTATGATGAGGTCTGACTACCAACAGTTGTTGATGGACATAGATTACCTATTGGAGGTTGGCGAGATGTATCACAGGGCCTTGAGGGAGCAGGAGTTGGAGGTGGACCGACTCATTCATGAGTTAGGGAGCACATGAGGATTCTTGAAAGGCACACAGACAACCCTTCAAGAATCAAAGTCCAGATTGGAGGATCTCATTGAGGAGACTGGTTAGAGATACACCATATCTATCTCGGTAAAGATTCATATATGTTCCTTAGTTACATTACTGGAGGATGTCTGGGTGTCACAGGGGCCACCATTCATCAGTAGTTTTGAGATAGTCGGTCATACACATACACAGGAGGATTCCAGAGCCAGGGGCAGTTACGAGGACACTTTCATTTGTGTTCCAGGATTAGTTTATATCCACACAAAGGAGGATCTGACAATACACCTTGGACATATGATGATGAGAGAGATGTACGGTGGGATTCAGGGGGATGTATTGGATTGCAGGGAGGAGACACACTTAGTGGAGCATGGAGATTCATCTACTTTGCATCAGCACATAGTTCTAATATATCACCTTCACAGTAGCAACAACTATAGGGGTGATGATGGTTGGAGAGTGTCTGACCAACATTCTGTGGAGTTATCCTCAGTTGTACCTTATGATTGGGGTTCAATGATGACTACAAGAGAGTATTTACTATGGGTACCGGTGGACGATCTTTTGGTTGAATCCTTGGGATTGAACGAAACATATGATACTTTCCAGTCCTACAGTCGCTTACATATGTTTCTGTTAGCTTTTCCTGACACTTTCATCATTGACAACAACATAAGGGGAGATAAACAGTGGCAGGGGACATGGAGAGTTGATAGGCCAGGACCACCTGACAAGAGTGCTTTTATTGCATACAACAGAAGAGGCGTGGATCATCAGAGACAAATATTTGATACATTGGGTGTGATGGTGAGCATCTTAGGCCATGGGACAACATATATCTCAAAGGGCGACACCGATTCAAATTCTTATGGGGACGAGCATGGAGGGATTTCGACAGTTATCAATATGACACATGAGAAATTAGTGGGGATTGGAAGTGATGAACTTCCAAGATTGACATGGGATTCGGGATTCCATTTGGTTAGTAGGTTGTTTCACCTTATGATGGCCCGGGTTCGCGAGAGAGAAACATACTCCACTCTTGGATGGTTTTGAGAGGGCTTGCAAGGGCTTGTCCTATGAGGCGAGACAGGTTCTCCCTATTGATACGCACAATCGAGTATGGATATGGTTGGGTAGATGTTATTTCCACAGAGGTACCTTTACAGGTTCATCTTCTTGATAGCAAGTCCAACTTTCACAAATATTTCAACATGAGGATCTAGGAGTGGGGTATCTAGTATGTATAATGTGAGCAGACAGTCGCGATCAAAGTAGTGCAACGTCAACATGGTGATTTTGGCAAAGACTAGCATGGGACTTGGGGATTGCAGGGATGAGCATTTCATTGACTAACGGAGGCGAGTGGATCCTTGTAGGGGAAAGCCACTTTGACTTTCCATTGAGCTTCAATATTGAGGGGAGCATGTCACTTGAGGGTGATTCATTGAGGTCTTGCAGTACCTCACTATTGCAACGACATGTTCAGTTGGTAGAGACTTTGTTGGTCTTGGTATGGACTTGGAGGATAGACTCATTCTGGGTTGAGTTCATGTGTCATTCGCAGGAGACTCATGGTGTTGATATGTTACAGGATTATGCCTCACAAGGTATTGCAATTAACGTCTTGATATGGCATCCAGGGGGTAGAGTGTGTGATAGTTCAGCTTTGGATGGAGCCTACTTTGTGTCCCACAGGTGGACATGGGACCCTGATATTATATGTGGATTGAATCAGTTATTGCTTTAGAACAAGCAATTTTCTAGCAGGGAGGACTGTAATGTCCCCACTTTTGGACATCATTATATTAGAGAGTGTTATGTTAACCAAAGTAGTTAGACGAGGGTGATAGCAAGCACAAGATCTTTTGAGGGGTTTTATTTGGCCCGACTTGCATCACTGATCTTATTTCATCATCATGATCCATTCCGTAGAACTTGTCTTTGGTTTCGTTGCATTCCAACAATTTACGTAATTTTTAGTTATTTGGGGCTATATGATTAATTAAATTCACTAAGGAGGTCATATTGGGCATAGTACTTGGAGGAACCTCTTAGTGTGATAGCTCATCAGAATTGAGAGGAATAAAACTACATGATAGGATGATGAGAAGTGACTTTTAGTGGCCAAAGAAGCCACAAGGAGGGATAAACCACTTTTTAGAGGTAAAATTGTTAATTAATTAATTAATAATTAAATAAAGTAAAAGTCACTTGGAGAGACAAGGTGAGCAGGGAGGATAAAAGAGAGATAGAGACCTTTATTCTCTCATTATGTTGATTATCAGTTTGAGATATGGCTTCTTGCTAGTGATCCCATGCACTTGGGGGTTTTGAGGGTTTTGAATGAATAAACCCTAGAGATCAGCTCGGTGGTGAAAGATCCCACCCAACCTGATCCAAGATTCGTCATAGAGGTGAAAGATTCCTCCCTCACCATTCTACATCCGTTCTCTCTCAGTCACAGGTGGATTCTACATCAGTTACATGTTCAGAGAGAGCTAGGGCACAACTTCAGGGCGTTACCAACAGGAGGGCGCACCACCTTGAGGAGAATAGCATGATCTAGGCAGAGGAGAAGGATTCTGAGGAAAAGGAATTATGGGTATTCTTTGTAGGGCCTCAGACGCCTTTCCAATCCCTTTCCGGAGGAGGTTTCTTTGTCTTATTATTTATTGGGCTTAGCATGAGTTGGGAAGAAGGAGGGTACACTGCAAATAGAGGGATCGGTCTTATGGAGGTCCAGATCTTCTTCATTCAGTTTGAGACTTTAGTAGTGATCCAGATTTATTTTTGCCACAAAATGAGAGCGGAGATATAATAAAGAAATGCACAGAGGTATCACGGATATCCAATAATATAACACAAATGTATCAGAGATGCAACCATAAACACAAAGATACAGTAATACACGATTTCTATTAATGAAATAAATGTACAGAGACTGTAAAAATACAGAGTGAAAGACTCGCTAGAATGGTGGCAACTTATCTCTGAGAAGCGATGTGACGGCTACTCGCACTCACAAGAAGATGATTATTACAATGATGCTTTAAGGGCCTTTTCAACATAAGGAAAATCCAAAACCCTAACCCCGGAAGATGAAAATCCAAAAGGTTGGCGGGCCCCGATGGAGGTAGTTGATACCTCAACTTCCTACGGGCGTAACTTTTACATACGATCTTCGTTTGGGATGCTTGATACACCATTAGAAAGATCTATCCAAGGACTACAACTTTCATGTGAGAAACATCAAATTTATATCCATGTTACTCCCCATTTTTCAAAAAAAAAACATCATTTAGGGTCTCAAAACGGCTCTGGAAGTTCAGGAGCCGAAAAACTGCTAAAAATAGTAAATTACCAAAATTGTCATAAAACTATTTTGAGCCAGTTGGAAAAGGTGGGTGGCCATCGATATCCACCTGGATCAATCCTCCTCCTTAGGAAGCAATGGTCTCCATTGCTTTGAGTTCCCGGGGAGAGGGGAAAGTGATTGTTGAATCTGAATCTTGGTGAGCTGCTTGCCTTGCTGGAGATGTCGCGCTGCTTGGTTTGTTGAAGGTTGTCACGAACCTGTGGCTGGAAGGGTTGGACCTTTTTAACCAGTCTGGCTACATGAGATGATTGTGTGCAGAAGGAATCTTTGCACTTTGTTGCAATCTTGTCGACCTGCTTCTGTTGGATAGAAGGTGCTTGGGTCGAGGCTGTAGTGGTTGTAATATCCTTATGTTCACCTTTTGAACAGATTGTGAAAAAGCTAAATTTTGTAGTATGAGATACTACCTTGCAACAGTTTTTAGGTGGGACAATAGTCAGAATTACCTCTGGTATTCTGTAGAGATGACCCCCCAAAGTAACAATGACACTACTGGGTCGAGACTCATAAATAGCATCGCGCTTCCACATATATGGATGGCCCAAGAGAACATCACAGACATCCAGTGGGGAAACATTACATAATATCTCATCCTTCAAGGGTTGGATGACGTATGACAATCGACACTGCTGGTTGACACGAAGATCTCGTCCTTGGCGAAGCCACCCGATGTTGTATGGTTGCGGGTGTGGTGTTGTCGACAATCCCAACTGTTTGACGACCTCTACTGAGATGAGGTTCTTTTGGCTTTCGCTATCAACAATAAAATGCAACGGGGTCCCCTTCACCCACATCTGTGAATGAAAAAGGTGCTCCCCCTCTTCAAGATCTGTTGGTTCTTCTAGTTGAATTGTTGCGGTCGCGACAATAGCAGTGGGGTCTGCGTTGATGATCTGTCTTTTACTAGTATTTTCAGAATCAGGTTCTGAATCAGGGTTCGGCTCCTTCTCTTTGATCTCAACCACCAATGATTGTTTTGAGCGACATTCATCGATGTTGTGCCAGGGGCTTTTGTGGAAATCACACCATTTTCCGGTGTCCTTATTTGTCTTCCCGTGACCCTTCTTTTTCTGTGGCTTAGACTGGTTTTCAAGAGTTGTTAGTTAGGGTCCTCTTTCTCATACTTTGATTGTTGCAAATTTGCAGATCCGAACTCCCATTTGTTCTGGTGCTTAAAATTCTGCTCGATTTTAACAACATATCGATAAGCAGAACCGAGTGATGAGATGTCCAGAAAATCCATTTCAGTTTGGATGTATTTGTGTAGAGCCCCGCGGTATTTCATAACCAGATGTCGCTCAGAGTCTTTGATACCCAGCTTGGTGCGCAAGGTATGGAAGGTATTGGTGAACTCTTGAACTGCTTGGCCCCTCTCTTGCCGAAGTGTGGTCCATCTCATGTATTGGTCCTCATAGTTGCCAACAGGGTAATATTGTTCATTTACCGCATCCACAAAAAAATCCTAAGTGGGTTCGGCCCCATATATTCCAGACTCCTCTGTGGAACTTTGCTCCCAGTAAGTTTCCCACCAATGTTTGACATGGCAGAGAGCTTTAAGGAGTGCAAAAGTGATCTTTTCTCTGTCGAAAAAATTGTGAACAAAGAAATAATCTTCTAGCAGATTTAACCATTTGTCTAGGGCTTCTATATCTATCTGTACTTCAAATACAGGAATATCAAAATTAGCTTGTACCTTGAAAGACGAGGTTCTTCTAAAGTGGTTGTTTGATGAAGATGCGCATGTTGCTATCGGCAGGCGTTGAAGGATGTGGGAAAAATTCTCCATCATTTTGTCCCTCTGTCGCGTGATAGCTTGCTCAAGCAATAGATTGATAGGATCGTATGCTTCATCGTTTTTCTTTTCTTCCACCATTGAGGGTTTCTTGGGTGTGTGAGAGCGATTGTCTTCAAGAGAGACAAGCTCAAGACCCAACTTGATATACTCGGACCTCGTCGGGGACATGCACTGAAAAAACAATCAAGAACAACATGCTCTGATACCACTGATCCAGATTTATTTTTGGCACGAAATGAGAGTGAAGATATAATAAAGAAATGCACAGAAATATCGTGGATATCCAATAATATAACATAAATGTATCATAGATGCAACCATAAACATAGAGAAACAGTAATACACGATTTCTATTAATGAAATAAATGTATAGAGACTGTAAAAATACAGAGTGAAAGACTCGCTAGAATGGTGGCAGCTTATTTTTTAGAAGAGATGTGATGGCTACTCGCATTCGCAAGAAGATGATTATTACAATGAGGCTCTAAGGGCCTTTTTAACATAAGGAAAATCCAAAACCCTAACACCGGAAGATGAAAAGCCAAAAGGTTGGCGGGCCCCGATGGAGGTAGTTGATACGTCAACTTCCTAGGGGCGTAACTTTTGCTTACGACCTTCGTTTGGGGTGCTCGATACACCGTTAGAAAGATCTATCCGAGGACTACAACTTTTGTGTGAGAAACAACAAACTGAGTTCCATGTTGCTCCTCGTTTTCCCAAAAAAAGTCGTTTAGGGTCTCAAAACGGCTCCGGAAGTTCAGGACCCGAAAAACTGCTAAAAATAGTAAATTACCAAAATTGCCAGAAAACTATTTTGAGCCAGTTGGAAAAGATGGGTGGCCACCGATATCCACCTAGATCAACCAAGAGGGTTCTAGTAGCCCGATCTACATTCTGAGAGAGTTTGGACTCATTTGGAGCACAGGAAGAGGAGGACCGAACTCTAGGGTATCTACAACCATTAGGATAGTGCACAACTCAGCCAATTTAGGGGTTTGGCACTTCATAGGGCCAGGATTTAATCTTATCATCCATCTCTTGCAACTATTAGCCTTTGGAGGCTTGTATCTTCTCCTCTTGGACTTGTTGGAGGATTATTGTCATTTTATTATGAGTTCTCAGCTATATTGTTCCAGATCTATAGATCTATTGTATCAAGATCTTCTACTACTATGAATAAAATCAGATTTGAGGTATTTTTGGGTTATTCCTTGTGTTGAGGTATGTTCCATTGCTATATCTTCTTATTTTTTATTGCAAACACACATTAAGCCATCAATATAAACCCGAGAGCAACCTAAAAGATCAAAATCAACAAAGTGTTTGACGAAATGTCGCAACCAAAAAACCCATAAAGATTAATGAAAAAAGAAATGTTCCTGGCATCTTGGCTTGGGAACATTACACTAGTTCTGTGTGAGCTAGATGAATTCATGTAATGACATAAGGTCCAAAAGGATGATAAGGCATTGCCCACTTGAGATATACTACATATGATGATGAGGCCCTAGATGCATGACAATGATGTATAGACTCGTCATATAGCCTATGTGGCTATGATGATGATACTTGTGACATTATATGTGATATCATGGGATAGCTTGTGTGGCTACGGTGATGCTACCTGTAGACTGGTCTGTAGGACCATGTGATTGGTGGTAGTCTTGTACATGCTATGTATGGATGTGATTGAGACTACTATATGAAGAACATCATGGATAATACCTCCCTAGCTAAGAGGGAGTGTTGATGTTTTGGTAGCTGCAGGAGGTATTAACCTCCAAGACAACCTTTGTGCTTAGAGAAGAATATTCTGGAAGCAAGAGAAACATTAAACAGATGTGGAAATACCCTAGAAGAGAAGTCGTCCCAAGGAGAATAATAATAAAGAATTAGAAGGCTCTAGAAAGAGAAGTTGGCCCCACATGAAAATTCACTTGGACAGACTAGTATATAAAGAGGTAAGGGGATACCTCATTGACACACACTCACTCACTCTGTAATCAAGGCACAAGTATAGAAGGAGCAACAATTGCAACAGTTCAGCAAAGGGAAGAAGGAGGCACAAGTCCAAGGAAGGTGACACAACCACTGCAGTAGTGAAGTCTCTCCTTGCTCAATCTTTTCGGTCTCTCTCTTATGTGTTTCTCTTGGTAAAGGTATGCTCTCGTGGTAGTGTGTTGTTGTTGCGGCCATGTTGGTATTTTTGGCTAGGGTTTATATGTTAGTTCAAGATAGAACTTGCTCATGTACATAATCTATCTAAGAAAAGGTTATTGTGCTCGGGGGTGGCACGTGTAAGTGCCTATGGTTGGGTGACAATTGTGTAACATTGTCTATGGTAAAACAAGCATACCAAAATTTTAACATAAGCAATCAATTAAGAAGAGCCCATGTCCAAGTGTCATTTTAAGTATAATATTATTTTTTACTTCATGACATCTAGGTCTCTTAGAGCTAGAGTTGCCTCAATGTGCAACAACTATTGCATGCATCTCTTTGAAACGAGAAATGCAAAACATTACTGCATCAACGATTGCGTCCACATAGTATTGATACGCTGGGACGTGGAGGTATTTTTTAATCCATGTAGCATTGAGGATTGTCGTTCCATAGTAGAGGTCTTCATTTGATACATCACTATAATTCAGGTGCCCAACTAACAAATAGAGAGTTATATCAATGACAAGAAAATGGGAGGAATTCATGTTTTGAAGTAAGTAGTTGATGCTACCGAAGTAAATTTTTAAAACCCTACTCTGGATTTTCGAATACTTATCATGTGCAACATCATGCAAAATGCACATAAATGCTAGTACAAAGTTTGCAGGTGCCACCTACAAGTGGTAGTCTTCTGAACCGATGACATCCACAATCTTTACAATTTATGTGCACACTTCCTTGGAATCATCATACGAAGTGCAGTACTTACGCAACAAATGAAATAACAATCCATTAATGACCTCAAACAGTGACTCATACCCTCTGATGGACAAAAATAACTCTATGTTTTCTTCATGTTACTAGAAATAAAGACGCAACATACTAAAGCCACGCCATAGGGCATTCCAATTCCACAACAGATCTGGATGTGTATTTCTCTTTACCTTTTTTCTGCCACTTCCCATGTTGAGAGAGTGCTTGTAGATATCATAGATGCCCTTGTTGTCGAGCATCACGACCACATCGGTGTGCTCCAAGAGCGAGTGGGTGGAGAGGATGTTGTTGTAAGGCTCCACCGCAGACATCGATACTTGAGGGGAAGGGTATGTAGTGAAACCCAACTTTGATTTCTTCCCATTGTCTACTGAGAGTCTCTCAAGAAGAAGGGATCCCAGCCCAGATATGTTTCCTTCACCAACGACATTGAATACCAGGAAATCTTGTAGTCCAGTGGAGTTGTCGACTAGATTTCAGATGCATTCCAAGAAGATATCCACAATCTCTTTTCCAATGGTATAATGGCTTAAGGCAAAGTTGTTAGCAACATTTTCTTTTCCACTGATAAGTTGCTCGAGATGGACAAACCACCTATAGGTTCTAATTCTGACTTCGTCGATAATAGTGGAATCTAAATAGAGAAATGTGGCACGTGGAACATGCTTTCCTGCTCATGTCTCATTGAAGAACGGGTTGAGCACATCATCTCCCCCTCCCACTATTTTGTTTTTTGGCATTTTCCCATCAAGTTGGATCTCATGCTCATGGCAGTAAATCTCCCAACAGGCATTGCCAACCTGAATATCAGCCTGGCCAATGTGCTAACCCACGATTGTTTTAGTGTGTGTTGATTATCCAAACGCCAATGTGGATTGGCCAAAAGATGGAGTTGATTGTCCAAACAATGGTGTGGATTGGACCTCACCTTCGGGTTTCGTCTTGGTGATGGAGGGATTCTTCTAATGTCCTTCTTGAAGCGAGATTTGGTTTCGACGGAAACCCCTTTCCTTCAAGTACGCCAAGACTACCTTCTCTAATTGTTCTTCTAACATTTGGTTCAAAAAATTCTTCATTTTTTCAAGAGTGTTGCTCATATTTTCCACAATGGTTTTAAGCATGATATTTTCCATCTTGAACGCATGTGCTTTTGGATTTCACCAAGCTTTCGCTCTGATACCAATTGGAAGCTTAAGTCTTAATATATATAACATATATATTTTATATTTAATAAATTTATTATTTGCTATCCTATTCAATGTACAACAACGTGTATAAATACCCATAAATGAGTAGAGTCACGGATTTTTGTCTAAAAAGACGTGACTTTACATTAAAAGTATAATTGTTACATTAATGATTTATTTAGTAATTAATTAACATTATAATATACATAAGGTATATTATACACACAACTGAGGCGTGAAGCCTTTGAGAGATCTCCATAGAATTATCAACAACAAATCGCTCCATGAATGACTGGACATCTGGGTAATTTGGGATGTAAATTAGTGTTGCTCTTATAGCCATGGAAGGGTCGTCTTCAACACTAGGAAAGTTCCTTGGCTATGCTTTCCTGCTCATGTCTCATTGAAGAACGTGTTGAGTACATCATCTCCCCCTCCCACTATTTTTTCATTTGGCATTTTCCCATCAAGTTGGATCTCGTGCTCATGGCAGTAAATCTCCCAACAGGCATTGCCAACCTGAATATCAGCCTGGCCAATGTGCCAACCCACGATTGTTTTAGTGCGTGTTGATTATCCAAACGCCAATTTGGATTGGCCAAAAGATGGAGTTGATTGTCCAAACAATGGTGTGGATTGGACCTCACCTTCGGGTTTCGTTTTGGTGATGGAGGGATTCTTCTAATGTCCTTCTTGAAGCGAGATTTGGTTTCGACAGAAACCCCTTTCCTTCAAGTACGCCAAGACTACCTTCTCTAATTGTTCTTCTAACATTTGGTTCAAAAAATTCTTCATTTTTTCAAGAGTGTTGCTCATATTTTCCACAATGGTTTTAAGCATGATATTTTGCATCTTGAACGCATGTGCTTTTGGATTTCACCAAGCTTTCGCTCTGATACCAATTGGAAGCTTAAGTCTTAATATATATAACATATATATTTTATATTTAATAAATTTATTATTCGCTATCCTATTCAATGTACAACAACGTGTATAAATACCCATAAATGAGTAGAGTCGCGGATTTTTGTCTAAAAAAACATGACTTTACATTAAAAGTATAATTATTACATTAATGATTTATTTAGTAATTAATTAACATAATAATATACATAAGGTATATTATACACACAACTGAGGCGTGAAGCCTTTGAGAGATCTCCATAGAATTATCAACAACAAATCACTCCATGAATGACTGGACATCTGGGTAATTTGGGATGTAAATTAGTGTTGCTCTTATAGCCATGGAAGGGTCGTCTTCAACACTAGAAAAGTTCCTTGGATATGGATTTGTTGTAGTTGCAAATTCGTACTACTTTGACTATGAAACTATTGTAGTTGCATGCAAACCCCTGACATCTTCAAAAGTCCTCCATATTTCCCTGCTTAGATTCAAACAGTGCGAAGCACTACATAGAGGAAATTGATGGTGGATCACTTAGTGAAGAAGGTTGGATATTTTGGTGATCCCCAAAATTAATCATGGGCAAGAAGAGCAACTAATTAACCCCATTGTCTATGATAAAACGAGCATACCAAAATTTTAACATAAGCAATCAATTAAGAAAAGCCCATGTCCAAGTGTCATTTTAAGTATAATATTCTTTTTTACTTCATGACGTCTAGGTCTCTTAGAGCTAGAGCTGCCTCGATGTGCAACAACTATTGCATGCATCTCTTTGAAACGAGAAATGCAAATTATTACTGCATCGACGATTGCGTCCACGTAGTATTAATACGCTGGGACGTGGAGGTATTTTTCAATCCAGTTAACTTTGAGGATTTTTGTTCCATAGTAGAGGTATTCTTTTGATACATCACTATAATTCGGGTGCCCAACTAATAGATAAAGAGTTATATCAATGACAAAAAAATGGGAGGAATTCATGTTTTGAAGTAAATAGTTGATGCTACCGAAGTAAATTTTTAAAAACCTACTCTGGATTTTCGAATGCTCATCCTGTGCAACATCATGCAAAATGCACATAAACGTCAGTACAGAGTTTACAAGTGCCACCTAAAAGTGGCAGTCTTCCAAACCGATGACATCCACAATCTTTACAATTTATTTGCACACTTCCTTGGAATCATCATACGAAGTGGAGCACTTGCGCAACAAATGAAATAACAATCCATTAATGACCTCGAACAGGTACTCGTACCCTCTCATGGACAAAATTAACTCTCTATTTTCTTCACAGTACTGGCAATAAAGACGCAACAAATTAAAGCCCTGCCATAGGGCGTTCCAATTCTGCAGCAGATCTAGATGTGTATTTCTCTTTACCTTTTTGCTGCAACTTCCCATGTTGAGAGAGTGCTTGCAGATATCATAGATGGTCTTGTTGTCGAGCATCGCGACCACATCGGTGTGCTCCAAGAGCGAGTGGGTGTAGAGGATGTTGTTGCAACGCTTCACCGCAGACGTCGATACCTGAGGGGAAGGGTATACGGTGAGACCCAGCTTCGATTTCTTCCCATTGTCTACTGAGAGTCTCTCAAGAAGAAGGGATCCCAACCCAGATATGATTCCTTCACCAACGACATTGAATACTAGGAAATCTTGCAGTCCAGTGCAGTTGTCGGCTAGATTTCGAATGCAGTCCAGGAAAAGATCCATAATCTCTTTTCCAATGGTATAATGGCTTTGGGCAAAGTAGTTAGCAACATTTTCTTTTCCATTGATAAGCTTCTCGGATGGACGAGCCACCTGTAGGTTTCGATTTTGACTTCATTGTTAATAGTGAACTCTAAATAGAGAAATGTGGCACGAGGAACATGCTTTCCTGGTCATGTCTCATTGAAGAACGTGTTGAGCGCATCGTCTTCCCCTCCCACTGTTTTTTCATTTGGCATTTTCCCATCAGGTTGGATCTCGTGTTCATGGCAGTAAAGCTCCCAACATGCATTGCCAACCTGAATATCAGCCTGGCCGATGTGCCAACCCACGATTGTTTGGGTGCGTGTTGATTGTCCAAACGCCAATGTGGATTGGCCAAAAGATAGAGTTGATTGTCCAAACACTGGTGTGGATTGGCCCTCGCCTTCGGGGTTCGTCTCAGTGATGGAGGGATTCTTCTAATGTCCTTCTTGAAGCGAGATTTGGTTTTGACGGAGACCCCTTTCCTTCAAGTACGCCAAGACTACCTTCTCTAATTGTTCTTCTAACAACATTTGGTTCACAAAATTCTTAATTTCTTCAAGAGTGTTGCTCATATTTTCCACAATAGTTTTAATTTTCATGTTTTTAAGCATGATATTTTCTATCTTGAGCACATGTGCTTTTGGATTTCACCAAGCTTTCACTCAGATACCAATTGGAAGCTTAAGACTTAATATATATAACATATATATTTTATATTTAGTAAATTTAATATTCGCTATCCCATTCAATGTACAACAACATGTATAAATACCTGTAAATGAGTAGTGTCGCGTCTTTTTGTCTAAAAAGACGTGACTTTACATTAAAAGTATAATTATTACATTAATGAATTATTTAGTAATTAATTAACCTTGTAATATACATACGGTATATTACACAGATAACCGAGGTGTGAAGCCTTTGAGAGATCTCCATAGAATTATCAACAACAAATCGCTCCATGAATGATTGGACATCTAAGTAATTTGGGATGCAAATTAGTGTTGCTCTTGTAGCCATGGAAGGGTTGTCTTCAACACTAGGAAAGTTCCTTGGCTATGGATTTGTTGTAGTTGAAAATTCCTACGACTTTGACTACGAAACTATTGTAGTTGCATGCAAGCCCCTAGCATCTTCAAAAGTCCTCCATATTTGTCTGCTTGGATTCAAACAGTGCGAGGCACTACATAGAGGAAATTGATGGTGGATCACTTAGTGAAGAAGGTTGGATATTTTGGTGATCCCCAAAATTAATGCATGGGCAAGAAGAGCAACGAATTAACCCCCCCATAATCTAAATTTTCTCCTGCAAAGAAAACTCTCCTTTAAATTATCTTAGGCTCTAATACCATGTGAGAGTTGGTTCAAATAAAACTGTAGAATTGATATTAGCATAGGCTACGGATTTGTGATACAATATCTATGGAACCACTCAAGATCAAGAGTCTAAATGAGAGAACATAGATCAAGAAGTGAAACACCGGATTGTTGTAATGGCATCAATGTGCTAATTAACTTGCTCATTGATCAATGATTAGTGAAACAATACAAATACAATAACTTGCTAGAGGAATACTCGAGAAAGAAAGCCATGTGATGGCATGCCATGAGTCTCTCATCAAAGCAAGGAAGCAAAAACAACAAAAAGAGAGCTAAGTAAGCTTAATTGTTTGTGTGCATGAAAGCACTAAAGCTAAAAGCAACTGACATGGACGCTTAAGTAAAGCAACACATGCAAGTGTGTTGATGTAATCCATGTTAATGTTTATGCCATTATTATAGTTCTTTGCATTTCATAAGATAAGAGCATAATAAGAACAAGATCACTGAGAAATACACATCCACAAGAGACACATCATTTATCCTGGGAAACCCTCTAGGGGAAGAAAACCCAG
>ML784373.1:663275-683141 GCA_009831015.1 Picea engelmannii | reverse complement strand
GTTACAAGCCTCTTACCTCAACAATTTGCATCACTAGCCAAGCAAAGGATTCTATATATCCTTTGAATCTTGACACCCTCTACCCTAAGATGAAACATCCCCCCGAGTTTCCATTCCCCTCATGCACTTCCTTGCATTGAGCATATGTATGTTCCACTGTTTGGAGCTAGTTTCTTACTTGCGACACTCATTTCCTCTCTTGTATCATAACATTTATTTGCCTATGAAAAAACAAAAAAGATGGGCGGGAAAATAATATTATCTCATATCGACAAGAGTCGTGTCACCTTTTAACATAGCATAAAATTTTGAGTCCACTGTCATTCAAATTTTAGTTTTAGCATGACCTTAGGAAGCTGATCTCGTTACTTAGATTTTACTCCTCTGTCTAGTTATTCTTCCAGTCCCTATGGAGAGTTTGTTGATGCCTCCTACATCATGAAGTTTTATCATTAATTCTATGATGCCTGAATTATCCATATGTATCATGCTTTTGTTCAAAGGAAGTCTATAATCTTGTGTCGACCATTTCTCAGAACGCTTGACTTTACATATTGACCATACCCTTAGTGTATCTCCCAGTCACATGAAGCTGTAGTCCTACATGAACCCGGGTCCTACTTTGATTATGGGTAGGTAACCTTGAAACCAACACTTGACATCTTCTCATTGTTCACTGATTGGGGGGTTTACCTTGTGTTCGACAAAAATAAATCTATTCACACATTGGGATTCATGTAGTTTCTTGGATTCCATTATCCTTATTGGTGGTTTCCTCACCTTTGCTGGCAATTTTCCTTATTGGCTTCTATTTAGAGGGTCTCTTTTGTGCACTACTTTCATTTGGTGCATGCGAGGGATGCACAGGGTTTTTGGTTCGTGAACATCCTATTCGTCCGAGCTCCTCCTAATCATCAAGATATTTCTTTGTACCTCATGCTAAATGATGAGATATTCCTTCCATCGACTTCAAATCATCTATTCTAGAAATGAGACCTAGAGTCCTATGAGTACCTAGAAGCATGCATTCATCAATGGTAGGTTCTCCCGCCATCGATAGTTGGGAATACATCAATTTCCCTTGATCGATGGATTCTTCAAGTGTTCGACCTCAACACCCGTATTCACACTTGTAGCATGTACTCGGTGCCTTGATACCTACTTTCATTATTGGTAGCTTATGTCAAGTTTGTTAAAAATATGACTTAATGACTGGTAATAAAATGAAGTCTCATTGTGTTCAACCTCAACACCTCTATTCACATGATGCAGACTTGCACCTTCGACAGATAGTGTAGAAGACCTCCAACTTATAGTAGAAACATTCCTAATCTGTTGTTTTCTTTCATTGGACCAATACCTATATGACTTCAATGATCATGAGAGATCAGATTGTACTCCATTGTATACATATATCTTTAGATTGTTTTTGAGACTGGATTCCATTGTGCCTTGTTCGTGACTATGATAGCCTATGGCATATGTCCGCTTTGTATTGCCTATTCATGGCCATGAACAACTATTTGATATATTTCCACATGGATCTACAATGTAATTAAGATTGGTAGCCATGTGTACAAAGTCATTATGGATTGTAATATTCTCATGAGTACTTCTAGTACTTCTAGTTGAGTCTCTATTACTCCACTTTTGGGAATTATAATGTATTTTGGCCATCGCAGATACTCCTATGACCTCACACATTAGGAGGCATCTGTTACAACAAATTTTTCCTCACCCCATCCAAATTTCTTGGCTGGCCTTTCCAATTCCCTATGTAGAATTGAAGTCCTCTTTTGCACCTTCTAGAGATAAAAAATAATATTTTCCCACATATATGCGCCCTATCACTTATACAACAAGAATATACGCAGGTTTCTCCACTACAAACTATGTACATTGGGTTTGGTGCTCAAAATTAAAAACAATGTCGGGTTTCCATTCCATGTCACGAGATCCATGATCCTTGACCTTCCATATACTGGAAATGCTCTGACTTGGCCCTTCAGTTCCATTGGAAGGTTATAAATTGAGCCATATCCAAGCCTTGAAGGATTGAACAATTCAACTTTGAGAGAAAAGACACTCTGGAGAAATTTCACTTCATATTGAGTCTGCATCCCTTTGTCCTTGAAAGTTTGAACTCCTTGTTCAACCTCCTTGCTCTTCCTTTTTTGTGATGGAGAACTTCATCGACTCCTTTATATGAGCTTGCCTTTGGTGGAGGATTGAAGTGGTGGAGGCCCATCTGGAGGGACTTAGTTTCTCGGTTTCAATATGCGTCATTACAAAAGTTTTTCACCTATGTACTTCTGTTGATTATTTTAATAGAAATACTATTTTCTCGTCCAATTGATACCTTGCAAATATTTGAATTATTATTCCATGGGCGTATTTGTCATATATGTTAATGGATTATGCTAATATATATGATAACACTATACATTATCACTATATGCTTGTGTATCTTGATTGTTGAGGACAAGTTGTAGGTATAAAGCTTTGGGTTGTGTGCTCAACGATGGTCTTCATCGAACATCCGGATGAGGTAGGCTCATAGCCTTGTCTTGTTAGCATTTATTTTATATAACATACTTGATATTATATTTGATTTATGCGTTTCATTCCATTTGTTTTGGTTTACCCCTTTCCATAGAGAAATTTTCCTCGTAACAATCATCGCTACAACTGCAATTTGATTTTGACTTGGGCTTTTTCTTCTTCTTTGTCTTCTTGGATGCTTTGAAAGTTTCTTCTTTCTTAGATGAATTTTCCTGTTCTGTTCTCATTTCATAAGCCATAAGTATTCCATGTAGCTCATCCATGCTTATCGTAGAAATATCTTCTCTTTCTTCTAGTGCTGTAATCTTAAGATCAAATCTCATTAGAAGAGATCTCAACACCTTTTGAACAATCATAGATTCCTCAACTTCTTCTCCCAATCCTTTAATTGCATTCACTGTTTTATCAACTTGCAAAAATTAGGCTATAATGTCTTCATATTACTTCATTTTCAACTGTTCAAATTGACATCTGTAAGTTTGAAGCTTCGCTGCCTTGACTTTGGCATCTCCTTCATAAAAATTCTGAAGTTTGTCCCAAATATACTTTGCAGAATCATAACGCATAACCTTGATATACATCGAATCAACCAGACCATTCAATATATCATTTTTATCCCTAGAATTGTTTTGATTGAGTTTCTTTCCATCGTTATCTGTTGGGGGAGTGACATACTCTTTGTATCCATCTACGACTGATTGTTAAACATCAAATCACTGTGCTTGTACATATGTTTTCATCCTTATACTCCAGAATGCATAGTTCTGTCCATCAAACTGTGGTATTCCATTCTTGTACATATTGGTGCTCTCCATGATCTACCTTCCTGTGGTTAAATTGTTTCCTGAAGGAACTTTCTTTGAAACCAATTTCTGGAATACTAAGAGGGGGGGGGTGAATTAGTATGACCACTTTTACCACTTTTAACCACAATATATAAACTTTGACTTTATCAGTAGTATATCATCAATGTATCATCAATATATCATGAGCATATAAACATAAGCAGTATCACATCGCATCAAATACACAGTACACCACAATTTACGTGGAAACCCAATTGGGATAAAACCACATAATGATTTCTTATATATTGTCAAGAATACATTCATTGGAAGCACCAACTTCCCAATTCTCCAGGTATGATTTAAAGGAGGCTCCAACCCCCTATTTACAGGATCTAACCTGAAGGAAACTACAACTCCCTAAATTATCTGGCTCCAACCAGAAGGAGGCTACAACCCCTTGATTCTCAGGCTCCAACCTGGAGGAATCTCCAACTCCTTAAGTTCTCCAACACCAAAAGGAAGGAATCTACAACACCCTGATTCTCAGGCTCCAACCTGAAGGGAGGTCCAACTCCCAGAGTTCTCCGACACCAACTGAAAGGAGGACGACTATCCCCTTTCCTTTCCATGTCATGTTGGCCCAAAATACAAGTGTAGACCAAGATGTCACTCCCATAATCACTACCACTATCACTACCACTGCCACTGTCACTGCCACTATGACATCAATCTATAACCTATCAACTTGTCACTATCACTGCCATTGTCACTGACATACCATCATCAACTTGTCACCACTATTGATACTCTACATCAACAAAACCGGATACTCTCACATGGATACCATCACCAAACCATGTACATCAACCTATATCAACCATGCATCAATCATGGACCAACACTTATACCAACCGTGCATCAACCATGCACCAAAACTTGTACCAAACTGTGCATCAACAATGCACCAAAACCTATACCAAACTGTGCATCAACAATGCACCAACACCTGTACCATACCATGTATCAACCATGTACCATGTCATGCATCAAACCTGTACCATATCATCAATCATGTACCAACATGTACCATAAACCAAGTACCATGAAATATACCTCAACCACATTCCATATCACTCTAAATCATGTAGTCAAACCAGATACCAAACAACCAAGAGTGTACTACTAACAATGTATAAATCATATCTAAGATGTACCATGTACCATCACTACCATGACATGCCTCAAGCATGTACCATACCATAACCAAGCATAAGCCTCAAAACTAACACATAAGTATACCTGTAACATGTAGCTGACTTGCTATATCAAATATCAGACAAATAGACCATCCTGAGCATCAACAACCTAGCACAAACATCTCTCTTCACTTCTGTCTTATCCTTGTAGGACGAAGACTTCCTGTCACGTGGGGCCTCACGTGACGAGTACTATGTAACCCGCGAAGATGGCTCGCAAGACACTAGCTATCTGACTTGTGGGGATCAACTAATTAAGGTTTTTATAGAAAACCTTAGCTCTCCTTTGTAATCTCGAAACTCCTGCACTTCTCACTTGTCACTGCCTCAGATTTCACGGTTGTAAACTTGCCAAATAGATCAATAGTTTAGTAGAATATGTTCAATAGAATACATGAGTGAATGTACTTATGAGAGACTTCTTAGGGTGTATTTATACTTTTTCTAAGTAACTGTTGGCACTAGGGTAGACCTAGGGTTCAACGCTTAACAATGCACCAACAAAACCTCGACTACCGACCCTTTTGGAAACACCTGTGAAGAAGGCGATGTCTCACTCGAGGTAGAAGCAGGGGGGGTTACAAGATGCAGGTGTCTGTAACCAAGCTGGGACACATTTATGTGATAACAACACTTTGCAGAGTATTCTATTAACACTTATAAGGTCACATGCATTAGTTTATTAGCCTTATTAACATCACAGAACATACCCAAAGATAGATCGGGGTAGTAACAACAAATGATTACATATCCTGAGCACTTAGAACTGAGTTAGATCTAACATTCCTTTACCCTTAACACAAGTAAAGTATTTAAGCAATAAAATATATATCTATCATACATAATAATCAAAGCACTAAGCAAATAAATAACATAAATAACACAACACAAAGCACACCAAAGACACAAGATATACGTGGTTCACCCCAGTGTGGGGCTACATCCACCAACCACTTCACCTTATTTATTATTCGTCAATCTCTTACATTCAATTACTCCTGTGCACTAAGCCACATAGTCAATATTCGCACCATACAGGAGATCTACGCACTGAACACTAGATCCTCCTTCCAAAACTAGGTCAAGGCTCATGACAACCAACTCTCTATCGAGCACAAAGCCTTAACACATATACATTTTGTTGCACAAAGAAACTCAAACTACTTGCACTTAGATACCAAAACCATTCTCTACTTCTACCATACATTCTTACTTATTTATACTTTTACAAACCCTTACAATAAGGCCTAATCATGGGTAAACCCCATGGGATGACATCCCATAATCCCATTACAAAAACCCTAGAGTTCCCCTTACTGGGTCCACATAGCCCACAAAATCTCTGAGATCTGTGATCTTAGCTTCGCTTAGGCACTCCATCTTCGACCAACATGTTGAAGTCCAAAAGTGGTCCAAATCTAACCAAGGTTTCCTCAAAACTTGGTCGAGGGCCAACAGGCCCCCAACACTCACCTGTGACTCATCTCAAGTCACTCTGGTCCAGAAAACGCTACTTCGAAGGCCTCAAGATTAACTCGAGCTACCTCAACTTAAAGCTTCGCCTGAGCCTCCTTCTTAGCGAGCTCCTAGATCTTTTTCTCTGTAATAGGCCCTTCCAGGTATTGTTCGACTACTGTAACCACTTGGTCCAATTGTGAACCCTATATGTTAATATCTTCGAACACCTCGCAGGCTTCATCCTACATAGGTTGTAGCTTCCGCGTGACTTCCATTACCTTTCCTTTGAGGGCAGTGATCTGCTGTTGTATTGCGCGTTGCTCCTGGGATCTCTTCATTCTTTCACTATGATTCCAACTTTCTTATCTCTGGATCCTCGGCAAGGCATTCGTATGTTTGTGTTATTCTATCAATCAGATGTTTTCATTTTTAGGTGAGGGCTCTTATCCTTACTACTGTTTTCTTAGCGGTTTCCTCCCTCTGGTCACGCACCTCCTGCAGAGTGCTCGGTATTGCTTGGGCCTCCAATTATGTTATTCTAGATTGAAGCTACTGGAGGGTATCAACGAGCTTCACCACTTGAGCCTTGACCTACTCCTCTTATGCCAAGCCTGGCACAAAATGACATGATTTACTCACTACCTCTTTGACCATGGTCCACTCTGCGAGCAACTGCTCCTTTTCTCTTTGTAGTTGGGCTTTTCCTCCCGAAGCATCTCCTGCAACTCTTCTCTCTCACTTTCATAGGTGGCTACATTGTACTACACTACTTGTAATTGTTATAAGGCTTCATATTTCTCTTGTTTCAAGGCTTCTATAGCCTTCTCCTTCTCTTCCCAGACTCTCTAAAGTCGAGCTTCTGTTGCATCCACAATTCTTCTTAATTGGGCTGGTTCATCCCCCAATTCTATAATTTCTGATGAGGAAGGCACAGTAGGTACTGTGCAGACCAAACAAACAACTTTCTTTACTTCCTTCAATTCCTTCTCGATCCTTCCATATAGCTCCTCCTGCTTCTCTCCATAACTTTGCAAGATGTCTTCAGAAGCGTCCTCCATAGCTTCGTGGACCATATTGATATCATCCTCTATGAGCATGGCCTCCAATTGGGGCTTATCAGTGCATGTCTTCTTCCTTGCTAAAGGTTTCTTTGGATAAACCTTCCTCTTCTACGGTGTGAATGTTCTAGTAGGGGGGTCTTTAGGCAGTGTAGCTTTGCCTCCTCCTTTCTCTTCTCCTTCATCCCCTCTTCCTTATCCATCTACTTCGTCTTCTCCTCCTCCTCTGAGTGAGCCAGACCCGTTATCTTTAGAATCATTGTCCTCCTCATCACTCTCTATATCCTGGATTTTCTCCTACTTTTTCTTCTTCTTCATCCCACTGGACTGTCCGACATGCTCAAATCGGGTGACTATGGGGCTTCCTATGGTGTCAGTGTCAGAGAGTTATGCATCAACGGTAGGTACAAGAAACTCCTCTGACCACTCCTTTGTAATATGCTCCATGTCTTTATCTGTTAGCTTGTAGTATGACCGTAATTCTTCCTTGTTCTCATATTTGCGTGCAGTGATGTAGATGAAATGAGGATCTGCGTGGAAATTTTCTATTGGTTGGTACTGGTGTAAGGTGCACGATATCATGTGTGGAAACGATTTGATGGTGACCTTCAACTGATGATAGTATGCATGAAACACAACGTTGGATTGCCACTACTTCGTCATGTTGTTGGTGTACCATAATGTGGAAAACCGAGAGGCCAACGACTCTGAGTGTTCGATCTCTGGGAAGGTGGCTCCTTCAGGCATTTTCCAAGCGAAAAATGCGATCAAAATGATCAACCAACTGTAGTAGAATTCATATCCCAAATCCCGGGCTTCGTGACAATCCTTCTCTATCTCATTGATGAGGTAGTTCTCCCAGTTCATCTACATGCCCTCCACACATTTTCCTGCGAGGTCCACCACGAACCTGATGACCTTTGTGGGGTGGTTCTTCCTTACAATATTTCCAGCTATGAGTTGGCAGGCGAGGCACACTATGCCATCTAGTATAGAGGCTACCTTGTAACCTCACTTTCCTTTCTCTACTTCTCCATAATCTTCCTTGATGAGCTGTGCCAGGGAACAGTCTGAGGCCTTCCCTAGATAAAACTGTTGAGGGTCGGGACCCTTCATGGTTAAGCCTATGAACCGTTGGATCAACGCCGGATCCAAAGTAATCCTTCAATTGAGCCATAGGTATCCACCATGATAGCATGACAAGAGGATTTTAACGCAAGAGTAACCTCCTGGTGGAAGGAAAAATGGGGGATCTTCATTACATTCAACACGGTGGACTGTGCTAGCCCCTTAATCCATGGCTGCAAGACGAGGCGAGGCTTCTTCCTAGTTGACTTCATGAGATAGCGATGCAGCGCCAACTTGGCATAGTTCTTCCTATCTCCTAAATTGAAATCGATGTTCTTCAATAGCGGGATCTGTCCTAACTGATTCCCGACTACGCTTATTCCTTTTGGAATGTATGTAGTGAACACGATGCACTCATAATCTCGGGGGATGCTGTCATGGTTAACAACGCCAACCAAGGGTGGGATATACTCTAGTAGGATAGATGGGATCTACTTCGCATTATCTAGATCACCGTGGTGCTTAATTCACTGCTCAGTCATAGGGTTAACACGGCCAGAATGATGTCCAGTCGAAGGGGAAGTCTGCAGTCCCCTAGTCGACGATGCCTAAACACCTTCAGATATTGGTTTGTCAGCCATTAGCTTCTTAAGGAATTCCTCAACAAACTTCTCCAATTCACTAGGCTTGCCCGACATTCTAACTTTTAAACAGATAGGTCGGGGTAGACGAACGGATAGGTGGGGTCTAATTTCAGATAGCACAACTTGACACATAGACAATTATCTCCTTGGCTTAGTTAATCACAAGTGGAAAAAAGTGGTCCCGGCGCAACGACCGATGAGTTAAATAAGTGGGGCATTGTAATAGATTCTTCCAATGGCAAGGAATTCTTCCATCAATGTGAATATGTCCGTTATGGCGTGGTCTCAACGTCCAAAAGCGGTCCATCTGCCCATAAATTCATATTCTAACCATTCCAGAGTGTTATTTTAGTGGTCGGGGTGCCTCCAACGGTCATATAACTTCACCAGGGCGAAGTCCCATTCTGCGTGGTCCTGCTGTTCTAGTGAGGTTCAAATCCTGTAAACTTGCCTCCTGCGAGGTTCCAGAAGTATTCCATCTGTTCTCTGTATCTTCTTGTAGATTTTCCAACTTAAATTTCTTTTTATTGAGCTTCCTTGCCTTCTTCCCTGTGATCTGAGTCTCTCTAACTATTTCTAGAATCCTCTTTCCATTTTTATTCTTATCTTCCCCTAGTGTAGTGACTTCGCATTGTTGATGTGCCCTCAAAGGGTCTGAAGTTAATATCCCTTCTCTTGATACTTTCTGGGTGGACATACTTCTTTCTTGCATAGATAGGTTCTTCAAGCCTTCTTTCATTCTTTCAACTTTGACAACTAATTCTCTTGCCTTCTATCCCTCCTGCGTTGTTACTTTGTTATGTTGCTTCAACTTATCCTCTCATTCTTCTATTAGTCGATCTATTTTTCTAGCTATGAAATCCCTTAATTCTTGCTTTTTCTTTTCTGTGGCTTCTTCCTCTTCTTTCCTTCTGATATGATCCTTCTCAATCCAATTCTTACCTAACAAAAGTGGGAAAGGGGCACTGTCCCCAATAAACTTAATGACTTCAAATTATTCTTCAGTCGATGTTCACTGAAAAATAATAGGTGCATTAATAACTCTTCCACGTAGGGTTATCATCTTTCCTTTAAACAAGACTATCCTTCCCAACGAAGGTATCACAATAGGCTTTCCCAAAATTTCCCAAGTTTATTCTATCATAATATTCACTTGTGTTTCCTCATATAAGACACAATCTATGTCGAAGTCTTCTATTCTTTCACCTATGCACTATTTTGCTTTCAGGATCTTTGGTAAACTGACATCTTTATGAACATCCATCATTTCTTTCAATTGTACTAATGTAGTCTGGAATTTATCTGATTCTTTCTCTAACACGCTCCTAGTCTTTTGAATTTCTTCATAGTTTTCTTGTCCTATGTTCATCCTTTCAACTTTAGAAATCATCCTTGGACAATCCTCAACCTTGTGACAAACAATCTTACAACAAATACAAATAGGACCTGTGCAAGGGAATTCCTCAACAAGATGTCCCGATATTTTGCAATTATAGCACAATGCCAATCCTCTTTTTCTTTTAAACATTCCCCAACCTCTTCTGTACTACAGACTAAGATCATAGTGCTGGATCTGCAATCTGGAAATTTTTTTTCTAGGTTCCTGCATCCACTTATTAGTCCAAAAATTCTTTCTATGCATGGGAATAACATATCTTTCTTCATTTCCATTAAATTTACTCAAATAAACTCTTTCTTTCAACTACTCCCTAACCTTTAGACTAGGACATAACCTATTAAACATACTTAAATTCATGCTTTCAAAACAAAAAAAATCACTTATCTTTATCTTGTCAAAGCACAAAGCTTTACCTCTTTTAAGATCTTACCTCTTTTCTTCAGATCAGATTTCTTTCTTAGCACAAAAATTTGCAAGTCAAGTAGAGTACTGCGCACTTCAACAATAGATCTACACACAAAACTTCTCATTTCTTTACTTCAGTTCCCATCAATCACAGTTTCAGGTCCCAACAACAAAACCATTTGTTGGCACAAGGGCAGACCCAGGTTTCAACGCTTAACATCGCACCAACAAAACCCTGAGTACCGACCCTTTCGACAACACTTGCGAAGCAGGCGAGGTCTCACCCAAGGTATAAGCAGGGGGGGTTACAGGATGCAGGTGTATGTAACCAAGATGGGACACAGATCTGTGATAACAACACTTCCCAGAGTATTCTATTAACACTTATAAGGTGACATGGATTAGTTTATTAGCCTTATTAACATCACAGAACATACCCAAAGATAGATCGACGCAACAAAAACAAATGATTACATATCCTGATCACTTAGCACTGAGTTAGATCTAACATTCATTTACCCTTAACACAAGTAAAGCATTTAAGAAATAACAGATCTATCTATCATACATAATAATCAAATCACTAAGCAAATAAATAACATAAATAACACAACACAAAGCACACCAAAGACACAAGATATATGTGGTTCACCCTAGTGTGGGGCTACGTCCACCAATCACTTTGCCTTCTTTATTATTCGTCAATCTCTTACATTCAGTTACTCCTATGTAATAAGATAGAGAGTCGAGATTCGCACCAAACAAGAGATCTGCGCACTGAGCACTAAATCCTCCTTCCAAAACTAGGTCAAGGCTCACAACCAACTCTCTATCGAGCACAAAGCCTTAACACATATACATTATGTTGCACAAAGAAACTCAAACTACTTGCACTTAGCTACCAAAACCCTTCTCTACTTGTACCATACATTCTTACTTATTTATACTTTTACAAACCCTTACAATAAGGCCTAATCATGGGTAAACCCCATGGGCCGACATCCCATAATCCCATTACAAAAACCTTAGAGGGCCACTTACTGGGTCCACATAGCCTGCAAAATCTATGAGATCCATGATCTCAGCTTTTCCTAGGCGCTCCATCTTCAAACAACGTGTCGAGGTCCAAAAGTGGAACAAATTTGACCAAGGTTTCCTCAAAACTTGGTCGAGGGCCAACAATAACCTCTCTCTTTAATCTCAGGGGCTTCTAGAAGTTATTGTTGCAACCACTTTACCCTTTCATTAATGACTTGTAACCAATTAAGGGGCTTCTTAACTCATCTTTGGGGCTTCCAAATTCACGAGGGAATATCTCCCTAATTGCGAGGAACCACGTAGTGTACCACCTATCACCGAAAATGACATGACGAGGAATATCCATCCATAAGTTAGTTAGCTACATTTATACTATCCTTCATGTCCATTTTCCTTGATCAACTTCGGTTTCCATAACCACACCTTCGGGGCTTCATGTAGACTTCATCAAATGCACCCATCACATCTGCTAACATCAAACACTCTTGTTGACATCAATGACAACTAACTCACCATCAATCTCGATCACAACTTTGGGGTATCTCGAATGATCCAAGGGTTGACATCAATGACAACCAACTGTCCAAAAAAGAATTGTTGGGGGAATCAAAGAGATGCTCCCAACGAGACTCCTGCCTAAACCTGACTTCCTTTTTTTGCAGCGCTTGATGAAGAGAGTAACCGAGTTCGAGGAAGAATATGGGAGCTTGTATTCAGAGTTCCAGAGAAAATGATTTTTGCTGAACCAGAGGGTTTCAACTCTGTAACCACATAAGGAATTATCATATTGACACTTCTTAAGAGCATTCAACCATGTAATAGAAGAGACTTCACACAAGCTTGAATGATCCTCTCATAACTATGATACCCCTTCACACAAGTGTGTGCTCCTCAAAGTACAAGAGTGCTACAACTATTGATGGGACACAACATGGCGACGTGTTGTGGGATGGGGAGGGTCCCCCTCTCTTTATTTAAACTAATAACCCCTTGCATTTACCTAGTATCTATATTTTCCATGGTATCCGATTGAGAGTTGAGGGTCCTTTTAACATGGTGAATAGTGATTTTTTCAAAATCTTGAGGCATAGTTTTAACTCTTGAAAATATACCCCTTAGCATATTATTTCCAGAAGAGTTGTTGTTGATGAATGCTCTAATTATTATCATTAAGTCACCTATTATTGTGAGTTGATGAATTTGTTGATCTCTTGCAATTTAAAGACCGACGTAAAGGGTGTAGGCTTTTGCAATGTTGTTTGTATTTTCTCCTAATCCCCAAGAAAATTTATACAATGTGTTTCCCCTGGGATCTTGGATGACCTGCATCTACTACCCCATGATGCACCATCGAAGAACAAGATATGAGTGCCTTGATTCTGAAGCCATATATTGAATTCCTCTTCTATTTTTTTGATTACCCATTGCAAAGGGGAGTATTTTTTGCTCATTGTGGGCGCCATATTTTGAAATTTCTAGAACATATTAAACCGTTGTTGTTCATAATTTTTAGTGTGTGGATCTATTTTTAGGTTCTTTTATTGCATGTATTCTTCACAACGTGAAATTACTCTAATTTTTGTTTGCTTTGGGTTTGTATTTTCTTTATGATTTTTTTTTTGTTTTTTGTCAGCCAAATTTACCAACACTTATATTTGGGAATATCTATCCATAGCCTTTTCAATTTAGGTTTATGGTAAAAACTCCCCAGATAATTCTGATCCCACTTTTCAAAGAAATGTTTTATAGTAGTTGGCCATCTTGTGAGACAGGACAAATGTCCAAGAATTACATTCCAAGTCGACTTAGTGAATTGACATTGAACAAACAGATGATGAATTGATTATTTAGCTTGCGTACATAGGGAACATCGAGAGGAACCAACAATATTTATCTTTCTTAGATTTTTTGTTGTAAGAATGCGCCCATGAACCAACAGCCAAATTAAAGAGTTTATTTTTGACATGCCATCGTTTTTCCAAACCGGTTTCCATATTGAGGCTTTGGAGAAGAAGTTCGTCTCGTTCTGTATTGTGTTGTATCCTTTACTTACTATATAATGAGAGATCCCCCAACCTTTGGAATCTATAATTATTTCTCATAATATTACTCACATGCGTACAACCTAATTATCCATGAAATTACAGCTCCAACAAGCTGCCTTATATGCCCATTATAGTTTCCTGCTATCTCCCAACTCTCCACACACATTTCCTCCCCTTTTCTCAATTGTAAAAATTACTCTCTTTTCCCATTCGATTTTCCTTTTACCCATGCAAATTGACTCTCATTTTCCAATGTTGGTTGTATTCATCCCCATGCTCTCAATAACTATGTGAGGTGACTTTTCACACCAACCCTCTTGCATGTATTCAATGATTGAGGATTTGAAACACTCAAAAGGTAAAATACAAGGTTCATACAAAAATATAATTTTAGAAATGTGGCTTGGGATTAATAGACATGAATATTCCCCCGTTGGACCTCCCTCTCTTATGGAAACTAACCCCCATGATTCCATCCATGTCCATTTGCAACCGATGATGCAATTTATTTTATTATTTTTTCAAAGTACATTGTTCACATATTACATTGCTTAGCCCACGACAATACATCATATTTACACTATACATCACTAATTTGGGGGTTAAAAGGCGGATGCTACAATCCCCTCCCCCTACAATTTGTGCTTTCCTCGGTGCACATCACCATAAATTTGGTATACATGTACAAATTTTACATCATAGTGTTTGATACTTCTGCAATTTAACAACTCTTGTAGCAATTCGAATCAACAATATTTTCTTCCCCTCAACCTGCATAACCTAAGGAAGTGTACCCCCTTCTTTGCACCACAATCCCTTAGGTTGTGCCACTTCCCTTCCAAGGCTCCAACACACATTATATAGGAATGTTATGAGTGGTGGATATAGGAACTTCAACTACCAAAATGGAGTCTTGCACACTTATATACAAATGTATATTCAATATTCTTCAAAATTTGGAAACAATTGTGGGTACTCCTCTCACATGGCCTCCTCATGCTCCAATGTGGTGTCTTCAGGACCATAACAAGTCCACTAGACCTTTACCAGGCCAATGGATTTATTCCTGAGCACTTTGACCTTCTGGTCTAAGATGCACACTGGCTCCACTTGAAAGTCCCCTTCGTGATCCACCTGGATCACAGTTCAATCAATCATGTTGTTAGGATAAGACACATATTTCTTCAATAAAGACACATAAGACACATTATGAATTCTCATGGATGCAGGCAATGAAAGCATGTATGCAACTAGTACTATATTCTCTAGAACTTCAAATGGTCCACAATATCTCACTGCAAACTTTGGGCAACTTCCCAATCTCAGTGAGCTCCTTTTAGCCTTTACTTTTAAAAACACATGCTCACCCACTTTGAATTATCTATGCATTCTTCCTTTGTCAGTGTAGCTCTTTTTCATGTCCTATGAAACCTTTAAATTATGCCTAATCTTTACCATCTTCCCTTCCATTGCCTTTAGCAATTTTGGCCAAATAACAACTATGTTTCCTGGGTTGTCCCGACTCACTGGTGTGTTGCACTTTCTACCATACAAGGCTTTAAATGGGCTCATCTTCAATGATTCCTAATACCCATTGTTGTAAGAAAATTCAACTAAATGAAGATAGTCCTCCCACCTAGAAGGATTATCCATTACATACATTCTCAACATATCTTTTATTTTCCGGTTGATTCTCTTTGTTTGTCCATCTGACTCTAGGTGATATGTTGTACTGCAATTCAAATTAGTCCCAAATCCCTTAAACAACCCCTTCCAAAAATTTAAAGTGAACTCTAGATAGTTATCTGACACTATTTCCATAGGCACATCATGTAACGTAGTTGATGAAGACCCCCTCGGGGACCTCTATGCCCACAGGTGCAGAGTTATAAATAAAACTCTGCACAACTTCAATATCGAGTTTCTCTTGATTCTTATACGAGACCAATATCCTCATTTCTCGCTACACAAGACCTCTTAGTGATTTATCCATAAGTTTTAAACCCTAGCATGAATCCTCTACACGACCAAGTGCTCGAAACTATGTACTTATCTTCTAAGATCTTAAACTCCAAGCGCTCGTCCACATATTACCACAAACTGTAACCAAGGGTTTATTGGATGTAGGACAACTAGCTTACTTTCAACTGTCGTGAACTTACTCCCTTCTCGTCGCTATCTGGTGGGTGATAAAATCACATATGTTGATCAATTGAAACAATCAATGATAAATACAAAGGACCCAATTGTTGTCTATCTCGTTGCTCTACTCTAGACCGTCGTTTTATACTTTACACAAACTCCATGAAAGTCGTGGGTCCTTGCGAAACTTTGAGCACCTTGGAACCTTCTCTACCATGTGTCACTCCTTGTGTTGACACCTTTATGTTGGCATGATGTATGTTGGGCATCGGATCACCAAAGCCTTCTAACTTGAAAAGATCTCACATGACCCCGATCTGGTATGACATGGAATCCAATCACATGGACCTATTGATGTGGATCTACCATGTTTCACATTGATATGTGACTTTCACATGCTCCAACGACTGAATGGACACTGACACATGTCATCTTCTATGTGGGATACTTGTCACTCTTTGAGTGGTTGCATGCATATGCTGACATATGTTGAGACCGAGATGTCGGATATTTCTTCTACGCTTACTCTTTTTTTGGTTCGATCCGATAGGTTAAGTCCCTAGCACTTTCTTCGATCTGAGATGACTAACACTCATTAATCTAACCCTGGATTCAAGGGCCAGATCTTTTCCCTTCACTGGACTGTTGGATGTCGAAACTTCTACAATTTTGAACACATTATAACCTCTGGTGTCTGCAGTCCACTATAACAAGGACTATTAATCTATATCTAGATCGAATTATCATGATCCTTCAATCGAGGACTATACTATGGTCTTAATCTGGTGGTCAGGACTGATCTCGGCCTTGATATAATGATCACGAGTTATTTATCTATGCGTATCACTTGGCATGCTCTGGATCATTGATCCTTCCAATGATTAATGATCGACGACTGTTGTAGCTTCTGTTACGTTCAAACGTGCAACAAACATTCAATCTTGCAAATATTTACCACAATACACATAGGTATTTAAACATGCATTCCCATGCAACACTCGAAATAGAGTGATTCTATTAATCAATTATACAATACTGTACAAAGTTTACACAAGGCCTCTCTCCCCTGATGGCCTTTTGTTGGAATACTGAGAGGGGGGGTGAATCAATATTACCTATTTTTCAAATTAACAGTTACTTTTTATATTTTATTGATTACCACAATGAATCAACAATGAATTGTATTTAAAATCAATTATATGAATATATTTAACATCAATTACAAGGTTTTATAAAGAATAGTGAAGGACACCAATCCTCTTTAGAGAACCAACTCTAGGAGACACCAATACCCTTCTTCAGAGCACCATCTCTAGGAAGCACCAACTCCCTCATCTTTAGGGCACCATCCCTAGGAAGCACCAACTCCCTTGTATTTAGGGCACCAACCCTAGGAAGCATCAACTTCCTTATATTTAGGGCACCAACCCTAGGAAGCTCCAACTCCCTTATCTTTTACAATTTGCTTAGTAAGTATATGAATCCTTCCATGCTCCCCCCTTCCACCCTCACTGCATAAGAACCAACAATTCTTCTTCTTGGACTTTGCTTCTGTTTTGATCTTCTTATCTGGATTGCAGAGACACCTTCTTCTCACCACTCTTTCTCATTTATATACTCGTCCAACTGGTGTGAGCTATGAAACATTGTGTCCCTTTGTTTGGACTATCTCACCTCTTCATTAACAATAATCTCGTTTGTTTTTCTTTATTCAAATATTAGTGAGAATCCTTTTCAATTTAATGAAAATGATTTTCATTAATCGATCACGGGTATGGATCGATTTCATTTAACTTAATTTCATGTCTCTGCAAATATTGCAGGAATGAAATTTTGTAGAGGCGCTTCCTTCAAACAATTTACATGTGACCATCTATGAAAAACCATGGGCTTATTGTCTAATAAATTTTACCAACGCCTTATGGATTATGTGTTCGTAACCCATGACTAGGGGCTAGAACCCAGTTCACTAAATTTCGGCATTCAACGATTTTTCTTTGACAATAATCTAATATTCTGGAGTTTTCAATTTCTCGAAATGGTTATCTCTCACACGGGTTGATCTGATGGCTGGCATGATTCCGAGAAACAAATCAATGGTGTAGATCTAATCCTTACTCATTCTTTTACTGCTTAATCCATCATTTATGAATTAATCAATGATTGAGATGGATGGCTCTCATTTACTTCAGAACTTCGGCTTTCGCGACTTCCAGTATTAGAAATCATTAAATCTCCCAGAGTATATTTCACTAAAATAGATCGGATGGTCAATATTCGTTCTTCTGTTAATCGGTTGATCCTGGCTTGTCCAGAGGTTTCAAAAAAATCGACAATCATGACTTAATATACAGGTGAGTGAACGATTCTCGTTCATTTTGGAACTTCGAGACTTTGGGCATTTGCTGGTGGTGGAAAATCCCAAAGTACATACTCCCAGAGTGACGTAGCTGCGGATGTCGCTTGTGACTTGGAATTGGCCAAGTGGCTGCCATGTGTCACTTATAAGCCTTTTCAATTTAATGAAAATTCTTTTCATTAATCGATCATAGGTATGGATCGATTTCATTTAACTTAATTTCATGTCTCTGCAAATATTGCAGGAATCAAATTCTGTAGAGGCGCTTCCTTCAAACCATTTACATGTGACTATTTGCGCAAAACCATGGGGTTATTGTCTAAGCAATGTTCCCAGTGCCTTATGCATTATGTGTTCATAACCCATGACTGGGGGCTAGAACCTAGTTCACTGGATTTCAACGTTGGACTATTTTTCTTTGACAATCATCTAATTTTCCGGAGTTTTCAATTTCCCGAAATGGTTATCTCTCACACGGGTTGATCTGATGGATGGCATGATTCCCAAAACCAAATCAACGGTCTGGATCCAATACTTACTCATTCTTTTACTACTTAATCCAATGGTTATGAATTAACCAATGGTTGAGATGGATGGCTCTCATTTACTTCGGAACTTCGGCTTTCACGACTTCTAGTATTAGAAATCATTAAACCTCCCAGAGTATATTTCTCCGAAACAGATAAAATGATCAATATTCATTCTTCTGTTAGTCGGATGATCCTGGCTTGTCCAGAGGTTTCGAACATATCAACGATCATGACTTAATATACAGGTGAGTGAATAGTTCTCATTCATTTCGAAACTTCGGGACTCTGGGCATTTGCTGGTGGAAGAAACTCCTGAAGTACATACTCCCGGAGTGACGTAGTTGCAAATGCCACTTGTGACTTGGCACTAGCCATGTGGCTTCCACATGTCACTTAGATTCATGATTTACATGTACCTGAAATGCCAATTTCATCTTGACACTTGTCATTATATGATTGTGCTACATGTCCTTGTTGACGTGGTCTGCTGACATAGATCTCCTGATGTGGCACATGTTCTTCTCCGGGATCTAATGGTTTTCCTAACTCCTGAAATGTATCTCATATCAACGACTGAGAGCTATTTTGGAACTTCATCCTTTAGGTGAAATCATATGTTTTGAATCCTTTTTCGTCGAAGTGGTCAGCACTGAAGTTGACCATTATTCTGATTCAACGACCATCATGTATTGTCCAGATCCGATGGTCCTCATTTAGCCTAAAAATGATTAACTCAATCCAATGACTATCGAGAATTTGGGTATTCGAGATCTCAGGCCTTTTACCTTTCTTATCCTATCCTTCCACTTTACTCGATCCAATGATCCTAGATTGTCGAGGGGTCCCAACTAGCATGACGTTTAAAACTATCATCGGGTTCTGCAATGGAAACTGCTCGTTGGTAGTGGAACCGATGCCAACCTTAGATCTATTGGCAGGTGACCATTGACAATCAGTGTGGATTGCGGAATCGTAACTTGCACATGGTTTATCCCTTCACCCAAACTCCACAATTGAAGTTGTGCGATTGTTGGTGGATTAACCACATTCGTCGATATTTGAATCGATGTGATCTGATGGTTTATACTAATTGCGGGATTGGAAATAACATGTA
>ML784373.1:633886-653971 GCA_009831015.1 Picea engelmannii | reverse complement strand
CCCCCCCCCCCTCCGCTTAAAGGTAGAAAGGCAGGGGGGGGGTCCGGAATCGCATATGCGCCGTCGATTTGGGTGCGCGGATGCGCGCTGTCCAGATCCGTTCACTGTTTACACGGGCACATTTACATTCAAACTTAGGACAAGTGGGTTTTAACCCATTCTTTCTGCATTCTAACCCCCTTACAAGAAATATCGTTAACACCATAATAATATCTTATCCTAAACTATGGAGACTCCTTAAATGAAGAAGTCACACAAGGGAGGTAAGGTGGTCAGAACCGAACCTGTGGATATGCATCTTTTTGAAACAAAGCCCATGGCTAGAGAAGTTTTTCAAAGGGTGGGATTCCTCTCTTTCTGCCAAAATATGCAAAGAGGTCATCCTGAGGTGACAACGCAATTTGCCTTACATTTTGATGGCCTAAAAACCAAGGTAGGGGATCTAGAATTTGAGGTGACTAAGGCCTATATTTCAGCTGTTATAGGAATCCCTATCACAGGTGAGAAATGGTTTAAAGACATGGCTTTGAATGCAACCTATGACAAATATTTCCTTAAACCTGAACATCAAGTTGGTAATTTGTCTAAAGGTGTGCCAAGGAATCATCTGATTGAGAAGTTTGACAATATATTAAGGATCATTTAGAGATACTTTACATGTGAAGGGAGGTTCAAGACATTATACCAGTACCATATAAGGCTTCTACTACATTTTACTAGTAAAATTGAAATGAATATTCCCTACTATTTTCTAAGGAGCATAGGAAAGATGCCAGACAAGATTCAATCCAAGTCTAAGGATGTGGATACTATCATATTTCACTCCGGATTGATCAAAATGCTAGTTTTTGAAGAACTGGGTAAGAAAGATATCTCATGGGAACATTTTGTTATTGCTTCTCACTTCAAGTTGGATATCGAAGCTACTCCTTAGTCGCAGGAAGCAAGTGCTTTACCATCCACCAGTGCTGCTAAAGCAGGTACTAGAAATAAGAGAAAGGGAAAAGTTCTTGTTCAAGATCCAGAGGTCATCAAGGAGGCCACAAGAACTGAGGAGGAAGCTTGTCATTCTCCACAGAGAGATTTTTCACCCACTCCTCCACCAGAGTTAGAAGAAGCCCCTTCTTCTACTAAATCTACAACAAAGAAAGGGAAGAAGATACACTTCTCCTCATCTCCTTCAACAATCAACATCAAGGTCATAAATCCCTTCACAAGAGCATCAACTTATAAAGAGGCTGTTGAAGAACAATCCCTACATAAAGTCTCTATCCAACAAAATAAGAAAGATAAGGGCCAAGGCATTGGAAAGAAGCATGTGGATAAGAAAGAATAAACCCTTGTACAGAAGAATAAAGACAAAGGCAAAGGCATCAATAATCTTGATGAGATAGACAAGGTATTTCCTATGAAGTAGGAAGAGGGAACCATGAAAAAGACTATTGAGACTGTTCACGTCACTACTCCACCTGACAACCAGACATTCAAAAGATTAATCAAGCAACTTAGGGATGCTAGGAAGGAGGTGGCTCAGTTGAAAGCAGAAGCCATGTTTGACAGGGTTAAGATGAAAGAAATCATGTATGGCTACAACCACACTCTTGACCTAGAAAGGTTTGCAACAAGAAAGGCTCAACCTCTCCATAGGCAACTCAAAAAACTTTATAGGCAGAACAAAGGCTTGCAGTCTCAGAACAAAAAGATCAAAGTAGAGTTGAAACATTTTCAAGATGAAGTGGCTCAAAGGAACTTGCAGGTATTGGTTGAAGCTGCTATTCAAAAGGAGACACCAACAACCAAGGAGATCATAGCTCCATTGAAGAAGCCTGCCACTTCTAAAAGGAAGAAGACTATTGGGCCAAAGGAGGATCCTCCTTCTCCAAGAAAGAGTGTCAGGCTAAGTGTCAATTTAATGAAGTAGCTGGTGAAAGGTGAGCTCCATTTTTGAATATGGTCCCTTTTTGTGAGGATAAACTATTGATAAAACACTACCTCTTCCACCTATATAGGCTTCTAGTTCTTACTGTTCAAAGTTTTGGGTTTTTACAGAGAATTAATCCCTTCAGCAGCAATAGTGCAGACATTCCGTAGTGCTATGGTGCTAGGAATAGTCTATTTTTGATGTTCCATCGGTTTGCAACCTACAATGCTGCCAAATCGCCTAAAACTAATGGTGCTGATACTACCTGAGGTTGCTACCCATTTTGCACATGTCCAAGTGAAGGTGCTGCGTATTTTGATGACGCTACCTAAAGTTTGACAGAACACACAGGCGGGCGCTACCGAATTTCTTGCTGAGATGAAGTTTGCACAGAGACACACCAGAGTGGTGCTACCTAAATTCGCTACTGAATTTCTGGCAGAGACGAAGTTTTCACAGAGAAACACCAGAGTGGCGCTACCGAAATTTGATACCTAAATTTTTGTAGAGACTGAAGTTTGCACAGAGGATATGAAGATTTGGCACTACCTATTTTGCTACTTGTCTAGTTTTGAGGTTGCGCTACAGAGTCTCATGAAATTTGGTGAAGGCACTACAAAGTGTGCTACTCAGAGTGCTACCCAAATATGCTACCGATAGATACCAGGAATCTAGGAGGGTCAAGCTAACATCTTTTGGATAACTGATGATGAAGAGAATTGCAGAAGCAACAACTGGCATCATGATGATAGCCACATGCGCCTGAAGGACACATGGAAAACAAGGAGTTGCACACCAAAGGGGGATCAGTTAGTTCAAAGATTGGTTGGATTAGTCACCAACACTTTCCAATTTTATAGCATAGGTTGTTAGTCAAGTTGTTAGATGAAATAAATTCTTATAGATTTTCATGGGAAGGAGGCCAACTCGTACCTCCAGCCGTTGCCTCCCTTTTTGTTATAAATAGATATATGAAATTATTTAGTAGGTTCAAATGGTTGAGCAAGGCTCCCTTATACTATAATATTTTGATAAAGCTACTGTAAACTGGTTATGTACTTGATTTGAGACATCTTGGTTAATAGAAATCAACGTTTCTTTCCAGCTTATTTGATTCCGATGCTAAAGTGTTCATGCTTTGAATGATTCACATGAATGGTTGTGGTAATATTATGATGTATGTTTGATTATTATATTATCATGATGTTTATTTAGTGTCCTTAAGTTATGAACTCAAGAAGATATTGTGTTAAGATTCTTTCTTCCTTAGGTTGTCTGTAGACCTGATGTTTGCAACAACCTCTACATTCCTCTCATTGAAGTCTTCCCTCTATTCATATTTATTCTCACTTACTGATTGAAGTTAGACAAGACCTTGATTGTTTGTGCATGCTAGCCTTGATTTCTGATTTGGAACATTATCATTTTGAGTCTTATCCATTTGACCCCTCAAAACTCTTTTACATTCACATATAACTTGATGGGTATTGGGTTTTCCTTCCATGCAATATGAAGGTGATTCCTAGTGCTAACAGTGGGTGACCATCGATGGTCGGTGTTGATTTCAAAACTGTAACTTGCACATGGTTTATCCCGTCGCCTAAAATCCACAATTGAAGTTGTGCAATTGTTGGTGGATCAACCACAGTCGTCGATCTTTGAATCAATGTGATCTGACGGTCTAGACTAATTGCAGGGTTGGAAATAACATGTAGTTTAATTCTCCCTTCCCTCTCTGCAATCAATCCCTTCCCTTGATCTGGCGCTTGCGTATCCAACAGTCCTGGTGTTTCCTATGGGGATTTTGATCCCGATCATATTTCTGCAATGCACTTTCCCTTCTGGGCTTCATGTGCCTCATCAACTGTTGACATCAATGAAAATACATCAATTACAATATATCCAACAACTTTCACACTCTCACTCTCCTTGGCCTGATTCTCTCGCTCAATGGACAGTATCCTTGGCCGGTTTCTACATTTGTTTGTCCACCCCTCATGCACGCAAGCTTACAATTTTAATGCACAAGGATTCTGAAACTACAATCTGTTTTAGATCCTAAAAAATCTCATAAAAATCCTTAGGCTCCTTTATATCCACTAAATCCTCATTCTAGATCCACAATACACTCAAGAGAGATACAACCAACCCTAATATCTCTCTAAGTCCTCACAAATCTTGAGAACTAACTCAATTACAATGCATTCCAAAACTAGTACAAGTTTTCTAGAATTCCTTCAAACATAGGAATTTTCATCAATTACACAATTAAATTCAAATAAACCCAATACCCCTTGGTCTAGTCAAACATGCTTGATTTCAGAGGCAGGATGCTCCTACATCAAATTCCTAAGGAACAAAAATGTTCATGATCTCTTGATCATGAGTTCCATTAGTTGAAGTCCTCCTGGGTCCCATACTTTATGTTGTTGCTTGCTTTCCTCATTGTTTTTCTGCATTGTTTCCGCCCACAACTTGTCATTCTATCTACTGATGTAAATATTCCTTACTTTATCATTTCTTCTTTGAGACATCTTTACCATCAACATCCTTATTTCTTCAATCTCCATGTCTAGTCTATCCTATAGTTGGTACATACTGCTGCAAACTTCTTGCTAAAATTTGTAGCAACTATTGTTATTCACTGGTTGCTACGTGTCTTATTCATATCCACATCTCAAAGTATTTGAGATATTCAACTCCTCTACAGAAAACTAAATTATATCTTTAGGATTCTTACTCTCAATTATTCAATCTTCTTCATCAATCCTTGGATTGATCAACGAGTCCTCAAGCATCCTTAGTTCTTCATCAAACCCAATGAGAACTATATCAGAGTGTTTCCTTCATACTCTTCCTTGTTATCTGCAACAACAAGTTCCTGCAATTTCTCCTCCATCTTTGCATCACTTAATAAAAATTGATACAGGTATCGATCATCGTCATGAGACAATGTTTTCTCCTCCCTCTCTATGAGAGATATATGAATCTGTCTAACTTTTCTTTCTTCAGTACCTGCAAACATACACAAAATGTCAGATTTAAAAGCATAAGGCTTGCTAGCCTCATTTAATTCCTATGTCAGCACATCCTCATGCTGATTTGAACTCTCCACATATCCCATGAGACTCTCAATAGGTCTCTTTACTTTCTCATCATCCTCATCAAGGAATAATCCTTGATCTAGTTCACATAAGTGAACTCCTTCCTCTACAAGTGACCTTTGTCAGAACTCAACTCCTCTGAGTTTCTCCTTCTTCATCCAAGCATTCAACTTGTGCTTCAAGCTCCTCAAGCTTCTCCAGCTTCCTTGCAAACAATTGCATCACATGCCACTTGAATTTATTCTTCACATTCTATCTTTGTCTATGGTTTTTCTCAATCTTCTTCTGTACCAGTTGTCCAATGTAAATGAGTTGCACTCTTAACTCAGTCATTTCTTTGTCAATATCCTCTTGAATCATCCTCTTTATGCCATTTTCCTGGGGATTATCCTTTCCTGTGCTATGGCTTCTTCTTGAACCTCTATAATTACCATCAATAGTCATTTTCATTTCCTCTTGTTGTGAACTTATCCTAGTCCTCTGTGAGATGCATCGGGCCTCTGTAGAAAATCTCCTCTACCTGCTACCTAATACATCAACAAGCTTCCCCCTGAGCTATGGAATTTTGGTATCATTAGTTCTCTCCACTAGAACCCTTTGAGCACTCGTCTTCTTTTGTATGGCTTCTTCACTTCTTCTCACACTCTCTCTGGAAACTCCTCTTGTTCTCCTTAATTACAATCTCCATCTGGAATAGGTTCCTTACCACAGTCTTCAATAACTTCCTATGTTCCCTATTACAATCCTCCTACTGTAATCACCATCACTGCTACCTGCAATCATAGAGTTAATTATTAAAACATATATACCTACAAGATCTGTTCTGAGATCTTGTGTTCTTAACATCCCTTCTTTGCTTCTACTTGGCTAGAATGACCTATGTGTGCAAAATCTCCTTATTGCAGAATCCCACTATTTTCATCTTGCTTCAATGAACAAACCGAATCCATAATACCCAATTCAAAGAGAATAACCTCGCTTTGATACCAATTGATGAAGACCCCCTTGGGGATCTCTATGCCCACAGGTGTAGAGTTATAAATAAAAATTTGTGCAACTTCAATATCGAGCTGATCTCGATTCTTATACGAGCCCAATATCCTCAATTCTCGCTACACAAGACCTCTCGATGCTTTATCCACAACGTTTAAACCCTAGCGCAAATCCTCTATGTGACCAAGTGCTCGAAACTATGCACTTATCTCTTGAGCGCTTAAAATCCAAGTGCTCATCTACATACAACCATGGAATGGAACCAAGGGTTTATCGAATGTCAGACCAACGAATTACTTTCAACCGTTACAAACTTACTCCCTTCTCGTCCCGATCCTGTAGGTGATAAAATATCGTTCGTTGATCAACTGAAATGATCAATGGTCAATACAATGGACCCAATTGTCATCAATATCGTGGCTCTAATATGGACCGTTGATTTGTCCTTTACACAAACTCCACACAAGTCATGGGTCTCTGCAGAACCATGAGCACCTTAGAACCTTCTTCACCACGTGTCACTCCTTATGTTTACACCTTTACGTCGACATGACATATGTTAGGAATCGGATCACCAGAGCCTTTTAACTCATAAAGCTCTCACATGACACCAATCTAGTATGACATGGAATCTAATTACATGGACATGTTGATGTGGATCTTCCATGTGCAGATGCTGACTAGGATGTCACATGTCACATTGATCTATGAATTTCACATGCTCCAATGACTTTATAGACATTGACACGTGTTGTATTTCATGTGGGTTACATGTCACTTTTTGAGTGGTTGCATGCGTATGTTGACATATATCAAGACCGAGACGTCGAACCTTTCTTCTATGCTTACTTCTCTTGGTCCAATCCAATAGGTTAACTCCCGAGCACTTTATCCAATCTGATATAACTAACACTCATCGATGTGACCCTAGATTCAACGGTTAGATATTTCCCCATCACCAGACTGTCGAATGTCAGAACTTATACAATATTGAACACCTTGTAACCTCTCATGTCCGTAGTTTCCTATAACAAGGACCATTGATCTGTATCTAGATTGAATGATCATGATACTTCAATCGAGGACTTTACTATGGATCGATCCATGGGTCAAGACTTATCTTGGCCTTGATCTAATGATCACAAGTTCTTTTTTCATGTGTATCACTTGGGACGATTTGTATCGTTGATCCTTCTAGGGATCAACAATCAATGACTATTGTATCTTCTTCTGCTTTCAAACCTACGACAAACATTGGATCTTGCAGATATTTACCACAATACAAAAAGGTATTTAAACAAACATTCCCATGCAACACTGGAAATAGAGTGATTCTATTAATCAGTCATATAATAATCTACATAGTTTACATAAGGCCTCTCTCCCTTGATGGCCTTTTACACTCTCACTCTCCTTGGCTTGATTCTCTTGCTTAATGGCCACTCTCCTTGGCCCGTTTCTACATTTGTTTGGCCACCCCTCATTTTCGTAGTCTTACAATTTTAATGTATAAGGATTATAAAACTATAATCTATTTCAAATCCTAAAAACTCTCATACAAATCCCTATGATCCTCTAGATCCACTAAATCCTCATTCTAGATCCACAATACACTCAAGAGAGATAAAACCAACCCTAATATCTCTCTAAGTCCTCACAACTCTCGAGAACTAAATTAATTACAATGCATTCCACAACTAATACAAGTTTTCTAGAATTCCTTCAAACATAGGAATTTTCATCAATTACACAATTAAATTCAAATAAACCCAAGATCCCTAGGTCTAGTCAAACATGATTGATTTCAGAGGCAGGTGTTGGAATATTGAGAGAGGGGGTGAATCAATATTATGCAATATTTTACCACTTTTATTCAGAACATGTAATCATTAACTTTATCAACAATATATAATCAATATATCATGAGCAATATCAATAAATAGAGCATAATAAATAACCACAGATACATAGTACACCATAATTTACGTGGAAAACCAAATGGGAGAAAACCATGGAATGCTTTCTTATATGTCAAAGATTACATTTATAGGAAGCACCAACTTCCAATTTCTCCAACACCAAATGGAAGGAGGCACCAACCCCCTGATTTACAGGCACTGATCTAAAGGAAACTCCAACTCCTTGAGTTCTTCGACACCAACCGGAAGGAGGCTATGACCCCCTGATTTACAGGCACCAACCTGAAGGAAGCTCCAACTCCCTGAGTTCTCTGGCATCAACTAGAAGGAGGCTACAAACCCCTTTCCTTACCCCATCCTGTTGCCCTGAATATAAGTGTAGACATAAACTGTCACTACCACTAATCAACCTGTAATTGCCACTATCATCAACCAACCTACCACTGTCAGTGCCACATCAACCTGTAACTGACGATCAACCAATCATCCAACCTGTAATTGTCCCTATTAGTGTATCAGTCACTATCTCTACCACTGATATACCATCATCAATCAATTATAACTAGATCTACTCACATGGATACCAAAACCGTCACCATAACATGTACATCAACCATGTACCAGAACCTGTACCGTACCATATGCCAAGTATCCAAGATGTGACAATGTCTCAACAATGTTCCTCAAGTATGCACGATAACCATCAAGATCATATGCCAAGTATACATGATCCGAAAAATCCTTAGATGCTGATAATTTTAAATACACATAAACATCTACTCGATCTTCAAAATAAAATGATCGCTTGACAGTTTTGCAAATTACATTTGAAATACTTATCTAGCCAATTCTACTTTAATTAAAAATGACTTGCAAATAATTGAACCTGAAATGAACAACAATAATATAATCACATACACAAGTTGGAAAAATCCGAGTTCATCCAATTTGGGCTACCTCTCTGGGTCCACTTCCAATAGAGACTTATTTTATTAATGCTCGAATGGTTGCGTTTTACAATGACCTTTTTATTTGTTGCTCAAATGCATAAACATAGTGCACCATTGGATTCCTGGTGAAAAATCATGCAAAATTGATATAAAATACTTGAAATTCCATCAAGGTGACCCTCGAAATGCTTTATAGTGTATCCTTGTACCCTTCATACCCTTGGCACCCATTACAAGACCAAATTCTGCAGAATATGTGTCTTTTGGCTTGGGGTGTGTGCCATTAAATATGGCACCCCTTCTAACGATATTATGAAATTAGTGGCATACTTTAATTATAATTTGGTTGGTTTTGTAACCAACCCCAAACTATAGTCGAGTTGGTTAGAACTGTTGGAAATATATGGCAAGTTGTGGGTTCCATTCCCACTTACCATTGTATAATCCATTGATTTTTGTTATAAGTTACAACTATATAACTTCCCCGTGCAAATCTTGGAAACCATATGTTATATGGTTATATTGTTATAACAAATATAACTATATGATATATATATAAGTGTAACTTCCGCACAAATTGTGGAGATAACCCCTTCCACGAATGGTATGGGTCATGCGGTTATGTAACAAGATAAAGGGCCAAGGGTTGAGGGCTTAGGCCCTCAACCCTATGGCCACCCATTGCAACTTAATATAAATTTTAAGTATAATATTTTTCATATGTATATCAAGTGTCATGTGGTGGAGTGTTGGTGAGGAGGGCTATGTGAAGATTTGGGTTATGGAGGTCACATGTTCAACCCCCATCGAATTCATAACTTTTAATAAACACTGGCCAATATTGGCCAATGGGAGGCTTCCATGTGGCAACCTCTCATTGGCTCTTCAATGCCACATGTCAAATTAGGAAACCAATTGTCTGCCAGTTGTCAACCAACGATTGGACCACTTGGATTTGTACCTTTCCCAATCAACTGCCAATTAGGTTCCATTTGTCACCCTTGTAGCGGTGACACGAGTCACCTCTTTATTTTCCCAAGTACTTTTACCTTTGACTTTTTTCCAGGTTTGATTGGAACTTTGACCGCTTATAAATTTTGCATACGAGCTCCGTTTGAGGTGAAATTTGAGTTTTTGGAAAGCTATTGCTGAGCTCTATGCAATGATGGTATTTTTGGGATGATTTGAAGAATTTGAATTTTGAGCATTTCTGAACCATTATGGACCTCTATGGATGTTCCGAATCTTTCTGGACCTCTATGATCATTCCTAGATCCTCCTGGATCACTATACCTCAAATATATGCCAATATCACAAAGATGTGCCTCTAAAAATGAACCATAAAATCCATAAACTAAGTACCAATGATATGTCTCAAGCATGTATCAATATTACCAAAACATGGACCTCAACCATATGCAATGATATAAAAAAAAGGGCCTCCAAGACATGCTTTAAGAATGTGCCATACCATCCATGATACAAGCCTCAACAAAGCACATAAATGACATACCTTTACTCATGAAGAAACAACTGATACATACCAACTCAGATCTTGTAGCAACTATGTTGTACCATTATACCTTGCTGCAACTTGAACCAAGCATACTTCATCAAATATGGCTTAGCCTCGTTGGACAGATGCCAGATATCATGTGGTGCCTCGCATGACAGATGATAAACAACTCGTGGGGGTGCCTTGTAGGGCATTGGTAGACAAACCCGCAGGGGTGCCTTGTGGGACACCAATAGCCAAACCCACGAGGGTCAACTAAAATAGGGTTTCCTGAAATCCTTCCTTCTCTGCAACTCTGATACTTTCATAGTCCCTTCTTCCTCAGATTCGCTTCCTAAGATACACTATGAAATACTTACCAAAATATCACTTGAAATATAGATAAGAATTGAACTTGTGTATATATATTAAAGGCTTCTTGAGGTGCATTTATACTTTTCCAAGTGACTTATTTTGCTCACTTTAGGGATGACTTCTACTTTCTTGTTATAAATGTTTTATCCTTTAATTAATGACTTGTAACTATTGGCATGTTTACAGGAAGAGTGTGCTTGTCATCGATGACAAGAACAAAAGGTAGAGCATAAGGTGAGAAAGCTTAGGAGGAAAAGCTATAGTGGCCATTGGATCACCGATTTAAAGGAGCTTCAACCGAATACTTGACAACCATTGGATCATTCTAAGTGGAAGGACAGGTTAAGCTAGAAGACAAACACTAAAGATACATTGAGCCATCGATCTAAGAACATGATCGACGAACAACATTTGGTTCACGTCAAAAGTTGCGAGGAGTTTATTGTTTGGAGAATCTCACTTTAGGAGAATTGGAAACTTGAAAGTCGAATTACCCGAAGCCTAAAATCTGAAATTAATAAGGACCATCAGATCTGGAGAAAATGCGATGACCATTAGATCAGGGAGAACCACATCTACAAGGACATGTGGCAGACCAACTTGGTATACCACGTCAGCAAGGACACATGGTGCAATCAAACAATGACAAGTGTAAAGTTGAATCGACATTTCAGGTATGTGAAAATAACGAATCAGAGTGACATGTGGTAGCTACTCGGCTCGTGACACATCATGAAGTGACGTAAGTAAGTTACGTCACTCTGAGAGTTTTACTTCGGGATTATTACTTCCAACACTTGCCCAAAGTCCCGAAGTGGACATGAAACATCCGATCTGAAGATCACTTCGGGAGAATTCACGACCGTTGATCTACTACAGTGGAAGGATAGTGTAAGTGGAAGTATTAATTGACAACAAGTGATATCCACCACTTATGACTTACTTAGCAGGTGATCACTTCGGAGGAAATGGAGCAGCGATTAGCCTAAAGTCCCAAAGTCTCGAATGACGAAGACCCGAGGGTCGAAGAAGATCTAGGTCGTCGATTGCCATAAGGACGCATGGAAGAAATATGTGCAGTTTGGGAAAAAACACTCCGGGATATAGTGAAGGAAGTGAAGTTGAGATTTGAAATCCCCGAAGCCCGAAGAGCCGAAGGAGATGAGGACCGTCGATCTGTAGGAGGACACACGTCAACAGATTGTGAACTCTGGGTACAAAATACTTTAGAGGAAAGCAAAGAGTGAAAGCGTCGAAGCCTCGAAGTGAATATCGACTGTTGATAGAGAAGGGTGCCAAGGGCCATTGATCTGGTCTTGGTAGAAAGTGCTGAAGTCCCGAAGCAGACTAGAGCCATTGATTTGAGGAGGACATGTGGCAGGAATCTGTGTACTCTGTCTAAAAGCGTTCTGGGAGAGCGTGAAGGTTGAGAATTGAAATCACTGAAGCCCAGAGTAGCGAAGAAGATATTGACCATTGATCAAGAAAAGGGACACGTGTCAGTGGATTTTCAAATACAGAAGAGTGATGTATGAAGGAAAGAAGGGTTTGAGAGTTGAAACTTCCAAAGCTTGGATCATGAAATAAGCCATAGCCATTGATTTGGAAGGTAGATACGTGTCAACAGATCGTGGATATCTGGGATCATGCGTGGAAGGAGGAGAGGAGGAAGATCACAACCGTTGATCGAGAGGCATCTCCAAGGGATTGGAGATTAATGGTCACGCTCAATTGCGGGGTCAGAACATGCTCGGGTCTTAATTTTTCTTGAGCGGGCTGCAATCAAAACCATGGCATCGCCAAAGGAATACATGGAGCTCTATAGTGAATTGCGGGGCGAAAAGCGGGTTGCCCTCAAATCGCCTTTGGCTGTGCCCGCAATCACGTGGTCATGTGATAAAATCACCCAAGGTCAAATCAACCGAAGATAGGGGAAGGAGCTAGTGCTGCTAGGCTCCACATTGGAGTTTACGCATTGAAAAGTAAAAAATTCCTCTGCATGTATAATCCAATGACGCCGATCAAACAGAATCTAATCGAAGGGTTGATGTTTCACTTCGTGGCTTATTGATCAATTACGATTCAGTTACACTAACTGAGTCATTGTTCCTGAGCGTCGAAATCATGATTCTTGAGTGTTTTTGAGATTCCTGACTTGAGTGCTGGAGATGCGGAGTGTAACGGATGATGAGAGTAGGAATAAAAGTAAAATTCTGTGACAGAGAGAGGCTACTCTTTCTTTGTAAAGAAAGTTGGATAGTTATTCATGCATGTAGAATGAAACCAAGCATCTGTGAGAAAGTGCAGATGGGAGGCATAGTGCATAGAACAGACATGGCTCACAAAGCATAAAGCGTAGAATAACAAAAAGTGCAATAATATGCAAGTAGGAAGACACTGATGCAGGCAGAGTAGAGCAGTGTAGTAGAACAATGATGAGACTGGTAAGCCATTGATAAATACTGTATCACTATAATAAATTTTAGCAAGAAAATATTTATATCTCAGGGTGGTAGGGTGGTTCTAGGGAGGACTGTTGTCCTCAGAGTTTCAAGTGGGTGCTTGAACATAGGGAGTTGTAGCTTCCATATGGTTGCAGCCTAAAAAAACCAGGGTGGTAGGATGGTGCAAGGGAGAACCATTGTTCTCTGTTATACAGGTTGGTGCCTGTGTGAATGGAAGTTGGTGCTTCCATCCAGTTGGTGCTGGAAGACTCAAGGAATTGGTGCTTCCTTCTAGTGGGTGCTAGAGAAACCAGGGAGTTGGTGCTCCGAACAAGTTGAAGCTTGTAAAATAGAGGTGGTAGCCTCACAAAGAGTTGGTGCTCATAAGAATGATAATGTACAGAAAATAAAGACTACTTATAATATTAAGAAGAAGAGGTTTTCTTCCTTATGGGTTTCCTCAGGAATATCTATCTCTATATACTTCATGTGTGTGATTGATGTTGAATACTCTATTGCTTAGTTCCCTGAATTATTGTGATCATCATTGAGTGTTCTGTAATGAGTTTAAAATGGGTATAATTGTTTAAGCACAATAACAACTGATTCACCCCCCCTCTCAATTATCTAACAATAACTTCTTGTTGTAACCATTTATGGGCTTCTTAACCAATCTTCCAGGATTCCAACTTCATGACCTCATAACTACTCAACCATGGGGAACTATGTGACATACCACCTATCGTTGGAAATGACACGACGAAGAGTATCCATCTATGAGGGTTTTGTATACACTTGAAGTATTCTTCAACCTCATTTTCCTCAGTCAAATTTGGACCTCATGACCACACTTCTGGGTTTATTTTAGATTTCTTCAAAGCGTCTTCCCGTGAGGGACATGCTTAAAGATACGCCATAAGGGGAACAATTTGGATACTTCTTCAATTATACCCAATATTTCTAGAGGATTCTAGAATTTCTCTAAAGTTGACATAAATGAAAATCAATTTTCCAACAATCTCCTCCTTTGGCGTTGATGGAAACACTCATGCTCCCCTTGCGACCAAGGTTCCCCCTGTCTACATTCTTTTGTTCTTTCTCTCCCTTTGACATCAATGGAAAAGGGTAACTTTTGGCACAGGGACAGACCCAGGGTTCAAAGCTACAACAATGCACCAACAAAACGATAACTACCGACCCTTTCGACAACAACTGCGAGGCAGATGAAGTCTCACCCGAGGTAGAGGCAGGGGTGGTTGTAGGACTCAGATGTCTAGAACCTTAGCTGGGACATAGATATGTGATTCTAACACTCAATAGAGAACTCAACATTTAACATTCACCAATATTCAATCTCATTTACAACGCAGTTAAACCCTAATTATAGAGGATCGTAGTATTCATTAAGATCTAGCATCTAGTAACACTTAGCACAATGGAACATATCAGATCTAGTAGATTCAAGCACTAAGAACATGTATATAAGTCATATCTAACATCCATCCATTAAGCACTAAGCATCAATAGATCATTCATCTATATTAACTCACTAAGCATATTAACATATAAACACATCAACACATCGCATAAAGCAGAGAAACACAACATATACGTAGTTCACCCCCACCCTGGGGCTACGTCCACCAAATCTTCTCTTATTTATTATCTTCTTCAATAAGTTACATGCATAGAGCCTTGAAAACCCTACTTTGCAAAGGATAGGAGATCTGCGTAGCTCGCTAGATCCTCCTTCCCCAAGTAGATCTAAGCACACAACCTTCCTTAGTTTCCTGCAATGACTTGCACTTAGCTCTGCAAGTCTCACACAGTGTACACAAAGCACTTACAACCCTTGATCACATAGATCCAAATATAGAACTTAGCCATTCATATCTCTATATCTATATATTCTCACTACATCACCTTAGCATCTATTTATACATACAAAAATAGGCCTAAGCATGGGTAAACCCATGGGCCAACATTCCCATACCTGATACATAATCCCAAATCCAAAAAAGGGCCCTAAAAGGGGCTGAGATACTGCAATCTCTACTTCATCTTGTGCTCCACCTTCAACATCCTGTCGAAGTCCAAAAATAGGTCAAACATGACCAAGAATCCTCAAAACTTGGTCAAGGCCCAACAGGCCCCCAACACTCACCTGTGACTCGTCCCGAGTCACTATGATTTGACTAGTTTTGCTTCAAAAGACTTGAGCTTGGCTTGAGATAATTCAACTTGTTGCTATACCACATTCTCTTGTTCAATGAACTCTTGTATGACTGCGTCATTGACAGGTCCCTCTAGGCGCTATTCAACTGCAGTTACGAGTTGCTCCAATTCCGCTCCTCGGCCTTTGATCTCTATGAACAGTTGGTAAGCCTTATCCTGTATAGGTTGGAGTCTCTAATTTACTTCCATAACTTTGATTTGAATAGTGTGGACCTGCTACTGGACAATGCACTACTCCTGGGGTCGCTTCATTCTTTCCACAACTGACAGGGGCTTCAACTGCGCCTGTATCATTTTTGCGTGATACTTCACCTCTTGGAGATGCGACTCCAGTGCCTTCAGTTCTGGGTTCTCAGTGAGTTTATCATAGGTATAGGCACTATGGTCAGTGAGTTTCTTACATTCCATGGTAAGGGATTTTATTTTCTCAACTATGCTTCGAGCAGTTGCTTCTCTTTGGTCCCTCACATCTTGCGGGGTGCTAGGCACTCTGCAGAGCTCTATGTCTTCTATTCACTGTTGTAGCTATTGGATAGCTTCGACAAGATACTCTACTTGATGCGTAACTTGGTCTTCTGCTTGTAGCTCTAAGCCCTTCACAGAGTGGAGTGCTCTGTTAACTGCTTCCTTCACTTCAAGTTGGTCTGCGAGCAACTGTTCTCTTTCTTGCTGCATCTGTACTTTCTATTCTTCAAACTTTACCTAGAGAGAAACCTTCTCCTGCTCTGCAACTCTGTCTTGTTTTATGAGTACACCTTACACTTGCTTCAAGTCCTGGGTGGCTTGCTCTATTTCTTCTTGAGCGTGACAAAGGCAAGCTTCGACCTCATCAGCTAGTCAATGGAGTTGGGATGGTTCATCTCCCAATTCTGGTTCTCCTGATGGCAGGGGCGCAGTGGAGACTGCGCGGCTGGAATGAAGGGATTGCTATACCCCTCAGAGTTGGACCTTAATTATATTTTACATTTCCTCCTGCTTAGCTTCTTTCTTCTCCATGATTTCCATCGAAGCATCATTGAGAGCTACTAGGATGATGTCAAAATCATCTTCAATAAGCATAGTCTTTATCTTGGTCACAGTGGCTTTCTATTTCTTCCGGGAAGAATGTTTCGAGGGAGAAACCTTCCTCTTCTTCAGGGGATCAACCTCATCTCTGGGCGGTGTTTCTTCACTTGAATTCTGTTCAGATCCTTTATTATTTAGTTCTTCTACTTCTTCATCACCCCCTCGGTAAGGTGATACTGAAATAGTCTTTCCCGAGACACTGCTTGATTCTTGGACGTCTTTAGTCTTCTTTGTTCTGCTGGGCCCAAGAGTATCATGTTCTTTATGCATGGTCTCTGGGCTGTTAGGGCCAGACATCTCTGCGGGGTTTGTGGGAAGAAGGAGGTCTGTGGACCAGTCCTTAGTGATCTCCTCTAGGTATTCTTCCATGATCTTGTAGTACAACTGAAGCTTCTCCTTATGTTCATCGACTCACATTGTAATGTAGATGAAGTGCCGATATGCATAGAACTTCATCAGGGGTCAGACCCTCTGTAGGGTGTTCGGGGTCATGCACGGTTCAACTTCGATGGCTCTCTTTAGCTGAAGGTAATATGTATGAAAAACAACGTTCAATTGCCACTGTTTGTTCATATCACTCGAGTACCAAAGGGTAGTGAACTTCATGGAAAGCGGTTCGAATGGTTCAATATCCAGGAAGGTCGCACCTTCTGGCATCTCCTAGGAAACAAAGGCAATGAGGATCAAAATCTAGCTAAAGTGAAACTCGTATCCCTGATCCTATGCCTCACAATAGTCTAGCTCCAACTGATTAACTAGGTACTTCACCTAGTTCATCTACAGGCCTTCCACGCACTTCCCTGCGAGGTCAATGACAAAGCATGTGACCTGTGTAAGTCTGTTCTTCCTTACTAACTTTTCGTCTATTAGCTGGTAAGCTAGGTGCACTGCACCATTCTGGATGAAGGCTACCTTGTAGCCTCGCATCCCATTTTCAACATCACCGTAAGTATCCTTGATCTTCTATGCTAGCGCGTGATCTGTGTCTTTTCTTGGATAGAACTCCTGTGGGTCGGGTCCTTGCATACTTAATCCTATGATCCTATGGATCAACATCAGATCGAATGTAATACAATGGTCTAGCCATAAGCAACCACCATGGTAACATGGAAGCAATAACTTGACATAGGCGTTCACTTCCTGGTGCCTCCCGAAGTGTGGGATCTTCATGACATTTAACAGAGTGGACTGCGCGAGGTTCATCATCCACATTTGGGGGATTATCTTTGAGTTCTTCCCATTTTTCCTGGTCAGGTATTTGTACAGGGTGAGCATGATATATTTCTTGTGATCTCCAAGGTTGAAGTCACTAAACTTCAACACTGTGATCTTGTCCTTCTGCGAGGTTCCCTCTGGAACCTTTTGTAACTTTTCAATCTTAGCTCTCTTCTTACTTAGTTTTCTAGCCTGATTTCCAGTGAGCTTCGTCTCAATATTCCTTTTTCCATTCTGATTCATATCTTATTTTGGCAGAGTAACTTTGTGCTGGTGAGATTCTTTCAGGGGTAATACTTCATATGTATATGGAATAGGCACTTCAGTCTTCTGTGGGTCTTCTAGTGTTCTTCCTACTTCGACATCCAAGTCTCTGGTTTTAAATAACTTTTCTCAGTTCTCCTGTTCTTAAATCAAGTGTGCGATCCTCCTACTCATGAAATATTTTAACTCTTGCTTCTTCTGCTCTAAGATTTCTTCTTCTTTTCTTCTGGCCTGATCTCCTTCAATCCAAGGTTTTTCTAGTAACATAGCAAATGGAGCGTTGTTTTCAATAAATTTGACAACTTCAAATTCTTCCTCTGTCGAAGTTCCATTGGCATTCATAGATGTCTGGGCAAGTTTTCCACATAAGGTTATCAACTTTCCTCTGAATAATCCTATTCCTCCCAATGAAGGAATCATAACAGGATTTCCTAGAATTTCCCAAGTTCTTTCTGTCATGATATTCCCCTGTGTTTCCTCATCTAGAACACAGTCAATATCAAATTCTCCTATTATTAATTCAATGAACTCTTTTTCTTTGAATATCTCTGATACACTGATATGTCGATGGTCATTCAGGGTTTCTTTCATCTGTAGAAATAATTTTTCTGATTCTTTCTGGGGTTCTGCCATAATCTCAGTTGCTTGATCTTTCTCATGGTATTCTTGTCTCATATTCATCCTTTCAACCTTAGAAATCATTCTAGGGAAATCCAAAACTTCATGGTCCATAGCTTTGCAACATAGGAAACTAGGTCTTCTACCAGGGCATTCTTTAGCCAAATGTCCCGATTTTCTGCAACTGTAACAAAGGGTTAATCCTCTCTTTCTCTTAAATGATCCCCAAACTTTCCTGTACTGCGCACTAGGATCATGGTAGCTAACTTGCAAAAAAATATTTCTATGATCCTGCATCCATTTGTTAGTCCAACCATTCTCTCTATGCATAGGTATAACATATCTTTCACTATTCTGGTCAGATCTACTCATATCAAATCTTCTTTCATCTATCAATGCCCTAGTTTTCAAGCTAGGACAAATCTTATCAAACATACCTAGATCCATACTTTAGAAACAAAAATTTCTACTAATCTTATCTTCAATAGAGAAAAAATCTTCCAGATCTAATTTTTTTTACTATTCTTACCTCTATCAGAGCACAGAGCTTGCAAATCTTACCTCTTTTCTTCAGATTGATCTTCTTTACTTAGCACAGAGATTCATAGATCGAGTAGAATACTACACACTAGAGTGACAGATCTACACACAGAGCTTTCACAGTTTTAGGTCAGATCTTCACACAAAGCTTCTTTTTGCTCAGTTCCCAGGAATCATAGTTTCATCTCCCGACAACAGAACCATTTGTTGGCATAGGGGCAGACCCAGGGTTCAATGCTACAACAATGCACCAACAAAACCCTAACTACCGTCCCTTTCAGCAACACCTGCGAGGCATATGAAGTCTCACCCGAGGTAGAGGCAGGGGTGGTTTCAGGACTCAGATTGTAACCTTAGCCGGGACACAGATCTATGATTCTAACACTCAACGGAGCACTCAATAGTTAACGTTCGCCAATATTCAATCTCAGTTGCAGCGCAGTTAAACCCTAATTACAGAGGATCGCAGTATTCATTCAAATCTAGCATCTAGCAACACTTAGCACAACGGAATAGATCCGATCTAGCAGATTCAAGCACTAAGCACATGTATATAAGTCAGATATAACATCCATCCATTAAGAACTAAGCATCAACATATCATTCATATATATTAAAGCACTAAGAATATTAATATATAGACACATCAACACATCATACAAAGCAGAGGAACACAACATATACGTGGTTCACCCCCACTATGGGGCTATGTCCACCAACTCTTCTGTTCTTTATTAGCTTCTTCAATAAGTTACATGCACAGAGCCTCGAAAACCCTACTCCACAGAGGACAGGAGATCTGCGCATCTCGCTAGATCCTCCTTCCCCGAGTATATCTAAGCACACAACCTTCCTCAGTTTCCTCCAATGACTTTCACTTAGCTTTGCAAGTCTCACACAGTATGCACAAAGCGCTTACAACCCTTGATCACACAGATCCAACTCTA
>ML784373.1:607138-624864 GCA_009831015.1 Picea engelmannii | reverse complement strand
AAAGCACATTCCAATCAAGTATCACTTTCTACGGGAACATGTTACAGATAAGAACATCAGAGTTGAATATGTTGGCACAAAAGAACAAGTGACATACATCTTTACAAAACTGCTTCCATGAGAAGCCTTTGAGTATCTACACAAGAGACTCAGAGTAATTTCTATTCCAAAATGAATTCTTTTGAATGCTTATATTATATGTCTTAGACTTACATGAGGAAGCACCATAGATATTTATCAGATGCAAAGATAAATGCTTGGAGAGAGAGCATAGAGTCATGTTTCCAAGGGGAGTGATTGTCACAAGGGAAGAATGAGAGATATGACTTCAGAGTGATACCCTTTGTCAAAGGGGGAGATATTATTCATATGAAGGGAGAGAGAGTAATCAAAGGCTTATAAACACAAAGAAAAATCAAAGGCATGTAGACAGGGGGAGCAACCCCAAGGAGAGTTCAGTTAGGGGGACCAGCCCCAAAGGGATATACCCTTTTCCATTGATGTCAAAGGGGGAGAGATAGAAACATTGATGAGGAGTATAAGCATGAATGTTATGATGACTAAGTGTTTCCATCAATGCCAAAGGGGGCAATTGTCAAACAATTGGATTAGGTTGATGGAAAATTGGTATGGATTTTTGTTTGTGATTGATGTCAACAATTGCAAAGTGATATTGTAGATTGATTTCAACCCTTAGTGATTGATGTCAACCCTTGGAGAAAGTCTGGTAGTGAATTCCGGTAGCAAAAAGGTTTGGGTAATGGACCCAAGGTTGTTTCATGTATAATGGTATGAGTTTTAATATATTTGAATGCAATACTATTCTATATGGATAGTATGTGTCATTCCATTTCCGATGGTATGTGGAATGTCACATAACTCCTCACGGTTAGAGAGTTATGGCCATGAGAAGTTGGAGAACCCAAGTTTGGGTAATGTACCCAAGTTTGTTTGATGGATAATGGTATGAGTTTTGATATATTTGTAGGAAATAATATTCTATATGGATAGTAAATTTAATGCCATTTCTAGTGGTATGTGGAACATCACATAACTCCTCACGGTTTGAGAGTTATGGCCATGTGAAGTTGGAGAACCCTCATGAGTCATCTAGAAGCCCCAAAAGGTCAAAGTAGTGAAAGTGGTTTAAGAGATTTTAGAAGGTAAATAATAAAGGGAAGTGATGAGTGTACTATAAGTCAAAGTGAATACAAAATAAATTATTTAAATAAAAAATTTAATGGAGAAATTAGAAGTGGGTTAACCCTAAAATAAGGAAAGTGGGTTAAGATGGTTAAAAGGTAACCCCTTGAGGAAGCTACATGAAAGTATAAATAAGAGGAAAGGATCTCCCATTTTAATCACACTTGAGCATATTGAATATCTATAGGTGACTGAGCTAACCAAAGGATATCTAAGATGAATTTTAGAGGGAATGTGAAGTAAAGAAGGCCGAAATTCAAGGGAGGATAAATTCTTTTGATGATGCTTTCTAAGGTATGTTATTTACAGGTTATCTCACCATTTTCACAATATTTTTTTTTCTAGAATAATTTAGACCGTGAAATTGGGAGGCCATTGAGGAAACATATCCAAGTAGATGTGGTACAAATTTCAGCTTGTGGGTCATTGTATTTTTGGAGTTACACTCTGTGGAAAATAGGGTTTGTGGCTAGTCCCGAAACTAGTCTAAAACATGTGTTCCGGGTAAAAACATCATAAATTCTTCATAACAGATCTAAATTCAATAATAACAATTTTTTTTGGTTAGAGTACAGTCTGTAGTATGTTGTTTACAATTTTCATATCCACACAAAAAATATTTCATGCGGGGCATTATTAGCATAGGGGAAGACCCAGGGTTCAGCTCCAAGAGCGTACCAACAAGCCCTAACTACTGGCCCTTTCGGCTACACCTGCGAAGAAGATAAAGTCTCACCCGAAGCATCTATGGGGGGGTTGCAGGACAGAGATGTCTACAACCAAGGGAAACATCAAGTGGATCCAATACCAGAACAATACAACATTCATATGTCACTTATCAACTTAAATCTACTCTGCCCATATATTTATCAGATCTAACATGGTAATGCAATCAAAATATATCAAATGGAAAAGATAGAAGACCAATCACACATAACAAAAGATATATGTGGTTCACCCTCTCTCTAGGGCTACGCCCACATAATTGTGATTTATAATATATTAGGATGAAGCATACAGTTCTTGTCTGCACTCTTAGCTAGCATATCTTCTCTCTTCTACTCTCTTTCTCTCCCCTCCCTGTGCACCCAACTGCAGGTTTGACCTTCACACCCAACTGAAGATCTTACAATACCAGAAGGCTCTTCCACTTGTTACTTCTCTCTCCCACAACAATAATCTCTCACAATATACCAACAACTAGATCGATACTAGTAACAATGAAAACAACCCAACCCAGGTCCCCTTGACCTTTATTTATACAATAGAATAGCTCACTGAAATCCTTAGGTCGAAACCTAGGTGTCCAAAACCCTAGATACCAAAACCCTAGGTGTCTAAAACCTTAGGTCAGCTTGACCTATGTTTTTAGGGATTCACCAGCTTGTCTTTCCTTCCTTCTTGCGCGATGCTCCAAAGCATCCAACGATGGCTTTTTCCGCTTGCTAAGTTGTCCACGATCCTTATTCCTTTCTGATCTATCATCCTCGATCTCCTCGTCCAACGACTTTCTTTTCCTTAATTCGCTCCATATTTTCTGTTCTTTTGCTCACTTCGACCCAATATCAGTCATTGTGTTTTCCGCGCAGTTCATATTTCACCTTTTCTTACTTTATCTTCACTTTCTTCCATAACTGAGGGCCAACAAGCCCCCAACACTCACCTATGACGTGTCCTGCGACACTTCAAATTTGAGCTTCCTATTTTACTTCGACTTCAGACTGCGTAGTGCAGCCTATACTTTCTGTTCGATGCCCTCTCTCCTTCCTTGTGCAGACTGTCTTTTCTATGTCTGGTACCCAGTTTCGACTGCACCTGGTACCTAGACCCTTTTACTCTTGCGTTTATTGAGAGCCGCGAGGCAGCTGGTTGTCATAGTACAACATCAATCAACTCCCATTCACTAGTCCTTCCTTCTAGTCTCCATTCAGAGTCTTCAATTGTGCAACTCCTCCTTCTGTAACATAGGCGATCTCGTATGGCCCTAGACAATGTGTTCTAAACTTCCCAGGATATTTGGTGAACTTACTGTCATATATCAGTACTAGATCATTTTGTCTGAATTCCTTCTTCTTAATGTGCCTGTCATGGTATGACTTCTCTCTTTCCTTCTGTACTTGCTAATGGAATCCTGCAATAAATTTGTCTTCTTCGAGTTCGACCAATTGTGCAAGTCTCTCTTGAACAACGCGAGTGTCATCCATATGTGTAAAGGCAACAATTCTTAAGCTTGCTACCAAGTATTCCATTGGAACAACAACTTCGAGACCATAAACTAACTTGAAGGGGGTCTGCATTGTTAGCTTCTTGCAAGTGGTTCTATAGGCCCATAATACTGCTGGTACTCTTAAATCCCAGTGGTCCCTATTCACACTGCAAATATTCGTCAGTCCTGTCTCCAAGATCTTGTTGAAAACTTCCACTGTCCCATTTTCTTGTGGATGGTGAGGTGTGCTCTTCTGATGGCAGAATTCAAATTCCTCAGTCAAGGCTTCAACAGTCTTATTTATGAAATGTGTGCCTTGATCACTCATAAGGATCTTTGGGCATCCAAACCTGGTTATGATGTCATCAAATATGAAGCACGCAGCTGTAGTTGCACTACAGTCCTTGAATTCTCTTGCTTGAGCCCATTTGGTCAATTATTTTGTCGCAGTGATGATGTACCTTGGTCCTGTGCGCTTTCTTGGGGGGTTTATATGTCCCATGAAGTCAATGGCCCATTTTTCAAATTCTTGTAGGGTCAGCTGTGGTGATAATGGCATTTCATCCCTTCGGGAAGGTTTCCCAACTCTTTGGCATACATCGTAGGCTTTGTAATAGTCTTTAGAATATCTGTGTAAGGTAGGCCACCAAAGGCCAGCTCTCAGAACCTTCTACATAGTCGCTTTCCCTGTGTAATGTCCTCCTGCGATGCCTTCATGAGCTTCTACGAGGATCAATGGTCGCTCTTCCTCCATAACACATATTCTCAATATCTAATCAGGTCCCATTTTGTATAGATGTCCAACTATAAGTGAAAAGTCTGCATCACGCACTACTAACTGTTTCTTCTGGGGAATTGTATATTCACTAGGTGCCATTCCTATTGATAGGAACTGGACTATTTCTGTGAAGTGGTCATCAATCTTTCTAATGGCTAGCACTTGTGCATCCAACAGTGTGTCCTCCAAACTAGTGGGCTCTTCTCCATGTTCCAACCTTGACAAGTGATCAAGAACTTTGTTCATTCTTCCTCGCTTTACTATGATCTCAAAGTCATATTCTTGAAATAGCAAAATCCATCTGCATATTCTCCCCCCCAACACTAGCTTGTTGACTAGGTATTTCAGTGCGGAGTGATCAGTAAACATTTTAAAGTGCCCTCCCAACAAGTAGTGGTGAAATTTATGCAGCGCATACACCATGGCTAACCCTTCTCGCTCAATGGTGGTGTAGTTGACCTCTGTAGTTGATAGCTTCTTGCTAGCAAAAGATAATGGATGATCAATCTCTCCTTCGACAGGTTTTGCTAAAACTGATCCTAAGGCAATGGAAGATGCATTGACATGTACATGAAACTCCTTGGTCCAATATGGGAAAACCAGAATGGGTGCAGTGACCATGTTATGTTTTAGTGTGTCGAAGCTCTGCTGGAATTATTCTGTCCAACTAAACTGACAACATTTCTTCAAAAGATTCTCCATGGGTGCTGTAATATGGGGATAACCTTTAATGAACTTCCTGTAATATCTTGTGTGTCCCAGCATAGTGTGCAACTGTTTGACTAAAGTAGGAGGTGGCAGATCAACTATAATGGAAATTTTATATGGATCAACCAACAATCCCTGCTTGCATACAATATGGCCTACCAACACTCTAAATGGTGAGAATAAGATGCACTTCTTCAGGTTCAACGTAATTTGACACTGCCTGCATTTATCCAACATTAGCCTTAGACATTCAATATGATTCTTCAGTAAACTAAAAATAGTCCAATCATCAAAATATGCTTCTAGAAATTTATGCAAAAAATCCTTGAAAGCTTCAACCACCACTCTAGAAAAGATGGCTGGGGCATTCTTCAATCCAAATGGCATCACTATATATTGGTAGGATCCCCATTCTGTTGAAAATGTGGTCTTATGGTGATCTTCCTTGGCAATTCAGATGCGATGGTATCCTGAAAATCCATCTGTAAAAGAATATACTTCCCAAGCTCCCACATTATATAACACTTCGTCAGTGAATGGTGTAGGGCAGGGGTCATGAAAACAAGCATCATTCAACTTCCTGAGATCTATGCATATCCTGATATCTCCTATCTTCTTGTCTTGCACCACCATAGGACTAATCCATTCCGACTCTTCGACAGGTTCTATAATCCCTGCTTCCAACATTCTGGAAATCTCAATATTCACTTTCTCCTTATATTTAGGTTTCAATCTGTAAGGTCTTTGTTTGACTGGTCTTGCATCTGGCTTTAAAGGAATTCTCATATCTCCCACAGGCCCTTTAATGCCCTTCATATCAATGAACTTGGTTGGAAACAAGTCCTGATATTCATGTAGTAACTCTATAATTTTTTCAATGGTAGCAACATCCCAATAATCTCCAACATTTGAAAACTTTGGTGTCTATTCTATTCCATTATTTACCTTCTTAATCTTGATTGGCTTTCCAATGAATGGTAACTCAACTCCTGTTCCTTCCACATATCTTTGGCCTTCTGTTTCTGTAAGTTCACCTTTCTTGGATCATCGTCTTCATCAACATTAATGTTGTAACAACCTTGCAGTTTTTGGAAAGGCACATTCCATTCATCCTTGTCTTGCTCCAAGGGGAGGCTAGAGGCCTCCTCAAATACTTTATGTCTAAAAATCTGTAGTGCTTAATATACTGAAGGACATTGACTTTCTAATAAGAAGGTGGTTACAAAATTTGGAGTCATACCTTTCCAATCTGTAGTGATAAGGCACAACTCTGCTTGAAGGTACCAGTTGATAGGTGTCATGTCCAATGTGTTGATGAATTTGTGTACCCACTATTCTTGAGGAACGTTGCTCCAGGATTCCTCATGGATTTTCACATGGTCCTTTGGGCAACTTCAACCTATTGTTATCGGACTAATCGATAGGTGCGGACACTAACAAATCTCCCTAGATCCACCTGGATCTAGAACAAAACAGGACAGGACATGACTCTTTCCCTAAGTTTTGACCATTGAATTAACTAGGAGGCAAGAAAAAATAACATATCTTATTATTGCTTCCTAGGTTCTTTGTTGCTCCCGCTTCACTCCAGTGCTCTCGTGAAGTCTAGACCAAGAAAACACAAACCAACCAAAGTGAAGATAGCACAATATATTCAACAATCAACTTATGTGTATGATCAAGGAATTACACAATAAAGTGAAATAGATTTATGGGAAAGGGACATGCCACTGTATCATATTAATGGAAAGTAAATATTACAACCTGATAGCCTTGATGTCTCAAACTTCCTTTCAATGTCTCTTGGCTCTGACAGACACACTTGCTCAATCCTTGCATGAAAAAGATCAAATCCTCTTGATAGACTTGCTAGAGTCTTCAAGCTGTTGTTCAAGCTTCAGTCCTTCACACAACTCTTTCAACGATTCTCCAATGAATCTTGCTTAACCTTTTCCATGAGAATTCCCTCAATATATAGGAGAGAATGAGTTAGTTTCTTGGATAAGAATGATCCCACAATATCTGGGAATCCAGTACAAGGATAACCATTCGAATGCCAACCCATCCTTCTAGAAGATTCCCTTCTAGAAACATCGAGAATTCATCTTTTTCCATGCTTTAGGAAGAGTTCGCACCCTAGCTATTCAACACAGTGTGAGAAGTTCACACCCTAGCTTAAGGAATCCTGCGAGAATCAGGCATTCTTGCACCCAAATATACTAGCAGCCTGCGAACCTTCTTCAAAAATGAGTTTTCTAGGAAGAGATGAAAGTAACTTTTCTCAGGGGAAAGTTCTTATGAAGAGCCTGAGTACACCATCATCAATACATCATCATGATGACCAAAATTATGGGTAACAGAATGCCCCCCAAAGTATGAGGTTGGAATCAGTGATAGCTGAAAGACTTTGTAAGCGACATGTGTGTGTCGAAAACTAGGAGCACATCTAATCGGAAACCTGCAAACACCCAAGCATCTGCAGAATATCATAGATACCAATTCTGAGGTAGGCATTCCCATACTTAGATCATAGACGGATGACATTGTAGACATAGGTCATGGCCACTAATCATACACTGTGGATCCATGCTGTCAAAATATAGCATAGCCACCAGGAATACACTGTGGATCTATGCAAGAAATTTCGAATTGAGACGACATAACCACGAGACATACATAATGGATCTATGTGTCATTGATTATACATACTCCATCGCAACCTGGACAAAAGAGATGATATCCAGGGTCTTCAATATCATCCCCCAAAGTATGAATCTAACCATGTGATTACATGTGTTGAAGTCGAACATGGCAGAAACCACTTGATTACCGTTCATTGATAAAACCGTTAACAAGTGCGAGGGAAATCACCATTGATGTCAATGATCCCCAAGGTAACCTAGTACAATCCATCGAGTGTGAATGAATGAGTTGAAGTCAAACATCCGATGGAATCTTTGGATCAAGGGTCAATGATGTAAACCCACTGTCGAAAGAGAGGAAACCTGCCATTGAGGCATGCAAGATCCAAGGTACCAAATAATTTCTAAGTCTTGATTTCTGATAATGGGCTGAAGTCGATGGAACAAAACTTGTCACAGGAGGGCCTTGATGTATCCCCCATCAATGACATGAAATGAGTAACATATTTTAAAGGTGAAACAGAGTATGATCGAACTGGACACAAGGAAGGCCGACACGGAGAGAATGGACAACTGCAGATGGCCGACTCAATATAGGTTTTAGATGGAATTCTCTTGAACATATGAATGACACAACCAATGATTTGGCAGCATTGACTCAAAGACGACATAGGGAATGAACTTGTAGCAAATCGAATGAGAGACAAATGGATTTCCCAAACTGGCTTCAAATGATGAATAGGGGGTGTCATGTTCAAGAGCGACACTTACTGCCAATCAATACGAAGATGAAAACATATCCTTTTCCCAAATTTTCCCCCACCATCTCTGGAAAGTACCTCTTTATTTTTATGCAAGCTTTAGGAGGATAACATATGCTTGTTGATGTAAGCTCATCCTTTGGACGAATCCCTCAGAGTATGTTTAACGAACCCTAAGAAGGAGTGGTTCGGTCCCATTACGGGTCTATCAATGTTTGTTTAACGAGTCCAGAGATAGAAAACTCAAAGGTTTTTCATGATTATAGAGTCTAGAAAAACACTTAAAAGAGAATTCTCTCAGTTCCTTTTTCGTAAAAATAGTCTAGATGAGACTGAAAAAGAGATAAATTATCACTCACCAGACGTTCTCTTCAAATACTTTATCGAGCGTGAAAATAGAAAGGTCGCTCGACAATCTTTTCATGTTTAGAGAGTCTGAAAAGAGCTTAAAGAGGACTCCAGGGGGGTTCATTTTTTGTATAACCTTGTTGAGCCGAAAAAAGTGATAAACGTATGCTCGATCGCGTTCTCATGTATTTGCGAGTGCAAGAACGGACAAAGACCATGCTCGAGGTTTTATACAAAAACCATAAAAAACAATCAAAACACGCGATGACAAAGAAAATATGTCCGCATCCTTGTATAGTAACCTTGAATTCATTATGCCTGCAAAAGTCACACTCAAAAGGACATTAGGGATTAGGGTTTAATATATGAATAATCATAAAAAACCAAATGACATAGTAAAATTAAATAAAAAGGAGTAAAAACTCTTTTTACCATATCATTTTCACTTTTCCACTATTTGAGCTCAAAAACCCCTCTTTTACCCTCGAAGTTCGGCGTCAGATTGCAGGAGTTACGAGTGTCCATTCAACGAACTGTCAACGACAGTAAGGTAGGATCTTTGTTCTTAACACTTTCATGGTTTAATTTTGCAATTTCATTGGTTAAAATTCATTTTTGGGTTGATTTTGCAAGCCTTACTTGTGCGTTGCCATTCTCGCAGGTGGGCTACATGGGACCTGCAAGAATGGGGAATTCTCACAGGTGAGCCTAAGGCAGCTTGCAAGGTTCTCGCAGTGTTCCCAAAGGGCACCTGCGAGAACCGCAAAGCTCAAAATGTTTTTAAAATTTTACTCAATGAAAGAGAATGAATTCATGAAAAAAGTTGCTGATATTCTTGTTGTGCCTCTTATGCAGATAATTGGCCATCAAAATGGTGCTTGAATGGCATGAAAGGGAGCACGAAGAAGACAATGCAATTGTCAGAAATCATCCACCTACTATTTCTGCTTTGAGAAATTGTGGACTCCTAAAGTACTTTTGTATCCTGGCTATAAGGGCCCAAGTCAGGTTGTTAGAGTACCTGGTGCGTATGTGGGACCCTGATCAGCAAGTATTTCATGTGGGGGTCCACACACTGTCCTTAGATATCGAGGACATTTAATTTTTGACTGGATTGTCACGACGGGGGTACTATGTGAGCCTGACTGGTAGCAGAGGTGGTGGGCTGCCCATGAGTGAGTACTACCATTTACACTACGTTCCCGAGGCAGAGAGAAAGAAAGGAAAAATAGCTATTTGGGGGGTACGAGATTTGACCCTCCATACTATCCTATTCACCATAGCTCGGATGGCTAGGAGTTCTTCTCCTCACATGGCGTTACAGAGTTACTTCCAGTATGCTATTGAGTGTACTGAGCCTTGGGTGTTCAACTGGGCAGATGCAATGCTTTGTAGCGTAAAAAGACAGTTGACCAAATGAAGATGACACAACCTGAAGCAATTTGGGTACAGATCTTTGTTGGTGTCCTTCTTCCTTGAGAGGGTCTCATTACTGAGGCTGTAGGTTGAGTGGAATATACCGGCTCCCAGGGATCCAAGGATGCTGAGATGGTGTCAGCTTATGGCCCGACACGTGGCTGGACCGATCATCAAGTATGATGATACTTTCTTTGGATGGCTTCAACCACAGCTGTTGATGGTTGATGACTATGCTTATGCCGGGTTGGATTTCAGAGGAGATCCGGATTTAGTACTTCCAGAGGATGCTCAGTGGGCGGACCTTGGTAAGAAGTACACACATTTTTCTTTTTAAATGTTTTTGTGAATTTTTATCATATTCAAATGTTTTTGTTTTATATGTTCGTCCAAAGACTAATACAAAATTCATTTTTGATAACACAGATGTTGGACCTTACTGACATCCTGGTACTTCTCCCATTCAATGGCGAAGGAGAGGTAGCGGTAGCACCACAATATGCCGAGGATTATCAAGTGGTGGAACAAAATCTAGAGGGCCTGACCGTAGATATTCTAGACATGCCTCTGGAAGAGGTTCCACGACACGATCAACGTCATACTGTAGGAGTATCAGCATCCATGAGTCGACTGCTCCATAGGGTTTCTCGGGTGGTCATGTGTTACTGTGAACGTCATCCATGACGTCACTTTACAAAAGCTATGAGCTTCAGATTTTGACATTTTGGTCTTCAGACAAACTTTTTGTAAAAAACTCTTTTGATCGTTATATATACAGACGAATTCTACCGGTTTACCTTATATTGTGTGAATATTGATGTGATTGATTTATAAATGATTCAAATGTCTATCTAATACATAATTAGCCAATGCATCTGTTAATGTATTTAGACATCTAGGAATATGTTGATATTCAATGTAATCAAAATAAAGTTCCAAGAGGCGAATTCGCAAATACACCCATAACAATGTAGGACTTTGAATAGTATATACATTACTTAATTGTAGCACTACAAGCTGCGAATCAAGTTGCACAAACAAATGATGAATTCTGAGCGAGATAGCATCAACCAATAATTCAATAATGATGCTATACTCTGCAATGTTGTTGGTCGCACGACCGAGGCACACACCTCGTAAGGAGACAAGTTCGTTTGTAGGAGAGTAAATTGCCCACGCAGTGGAAGCAAGGTTCTGAGTACTACGGCTAGCGCCATCAGTGAAGCCAATATAGGGTAGCGAAGACTCTGACATCTGGAAATCAAACACAACGTCACATAAGGGCAGAGACCAGATAACGACAAAAGCAAGCTATAGTAACACACAAAAAGTATGATATAATAAAAATACAAGTACTAGTGCATAGATGATTTTATGCATAGTACTTCTTCAAGTACAACCCATTCCTGGGTTCACTCAAAGGGATACCATCGTAATCTACTAACTCATAAGCTCCTTTTTCCAAAACCCGTCGAACGATATAAGGACCTCGCCACATGGGTTCAAATTTCCAATCTCCTAACATATCTCGATCTTGTTCATAGAGAAGAACAAGATCACCTTCGGAGAAAACGTGAGGCTTGACATGCTTGTCATATTGGGCCTTGACATGCTTTTTATGAGCTTCTATGACTAGGGTGGCATCACGTCGAGTTTCGTCTAATCGCATAAGATACAATAGACGTTCTTCCTCAGCAGAAGTGTTGGGTAGGAGTTCAACAACTAGTTTTAAAGAGGGTATCTCGCATTCGATAGGGAGAATGGATTCCACACCATAGACTAACCGAAAAGGTGTAAACTCAGTAGTGGACTTGACGGATGTTCGGTATGCCCACAATGCCAAAAACAACATTGTGTGCCAACTTGTTTTATGAATCCCTATCATTTGTCGGAGCATAGTTATGAGAACTTTGTTAATCTCTTTGACTTGGCCATTGGCTTGTGGGTAATAGGGTGTTGAGTTATCATGGAAAAGACCCAAATTTTCAGTAAATTCGGACATCATAAAATTCCTAAAGTGGCTACCGTGATCAGTGACGATAGCTTGGGGAACACCAAAATGAGCTATGACGTGATTAAAAAGAAATAATGCTGCGGTCTTTCCAGTGTTGTCAAATGTCGGCATCGCCTTGACCCATTTCGTAAAGTAATCAACGGATACAATAATGTAACCATGCCCCCCGGCCGAGTGAGGGTGACATGTCATGAAATCGATGCCCCATTTTGCAAAGGGGCCAACTGAGACCACAAGGTGAAGAGGAGTAGGATGTGACCGAATCTTCTGATTATAGGTATGGCAGGCATGACATTTCTGAAAGACGGTGATGCAATCGTTAAATAATGAAGGGAAAAAATACCCTGGTCGTAAGATCTTCTGGGCAATAGCATACCCAGACATATGACCACCACATGCTCCGGAATGGAAATCATTCAGAGCTTTCTCGGCTTCCTCGAACGTTAGAAAACATCAAAAAACAGAGTCAATCCCCCGACGATAAAGAGTATCCCCGAGGATAATATATTGACGAGCTTGATAACATATGCGACGTCGTTCAGTACTGGACAAAGTTGTTTGGAAAGTCTGGGTTTGGAGATATATAATGATATCTCCATACCAAAGATCATCAGTGCTAATAAGGAAAAGATATTCATTGGGTAATGAATCTGCTGCTACATTTTCCGTTGTAGAATGGGGAAAGTCTCATATCAACTCAGCACAAACTAAGGACTTCTTGGACTTGGTGTGTTCGAATTCCAAGTCAAACTCCTGGAGTATCACAATCCATTTGGAGTATTTTCCCCCTAGAAATTGACGTGTCAGAATGTGTTGCATAGGGTTGCAATGGGAAATCACCGTAGTCTTGCGTGAGAGGATATAGTGCCGAAAGCGTTGGACGGCTTGGACGACAACCAAGGCCAGTTTTTCAAAATGTTGATACTTGATTTCAGTCGGCGTGAGACTTCGACTCAAGTAGTAAATAACATGTTCGTCATGAGCATCATCCTCTTGGACGAGGATCATGCCAATGGTGTAATCCGAGGCAACAAGGTAAAGGAAATAATCACAACTGTAATCGGGGGGAAAAATAAGCGGAGCTCATGTTAGGGACAAATTCAAAGCTTCAAAAGCATCATTGGCAATGGTATCCCAGACGAACTCTGAATCCTTCTTTAATAGCCGCGTAAATCCACGAGCGATCTCTACGTAATTTGGGATAAAACGACGAAGAAAGTTTGCTTTCCCCTGCAAAATTTGTAACTGGCGAAGTGTAGAAGGAGGAGGGAGATTAAGGATCACCTCAAACTTTAAAGGATCCACCCGGATCCCTTGACGCGAAATGATAAAACCTAGAAGACGGCCGGATTCCACACATAAAACACACTTATGAGGATTTAAACGTATACGGTAGAATCGACAGTGAACGAAAATGGCTCGGAGGTGGGTTGGGTGATCGACTCTGCGCATAGAATGAGTGGGTAAATCGTCCAAATATGGTTGAACAATGTACTTGATATCATGAAACGCATAAGACATAGCGCATTGAAAAGTTGCGCCAGCGTTCTTGAGACTGAAAGGAAGTTTCCGATAGGCAAAAGTACCCCAAGGAAAAATAAAAGTAGTCTTATGTTGATCCTCGAGAACAATGTTGATTTGATTATAGCCTGAGAAACCATCCATGAGAGAGAAGATTTCACTTCCGGCGTAGTCATCGACAATTTGATCGATGAAAGGGGTAGGAAAGTTGTCTTTTGGAAAAGCTTTGTTGATATCCCTATAATCAATGCATACACAAATCGTACCTTGTTTCTTGTCAATTGGGACAAGATTGGAAACCCAGTCCATGAGAGCCACTGGATAAATAAAGCTGACTTTCAGAAGTTTCTCGACTTCGAGCTTTATAGCAGCCGCTTTACATGGGTGAACTGGATGAAGGTGTTTCCGGATGGGTTTAGCGTCATGATATGTATTTATCTCATGTATCACAATTTCAGGGTCGATACCTGGCATTTCTTCGTAATTCCAGACGAAGATATCACGAAAATATTTGAAAAGGGATGTATAGGTGACTATTTCGTCAGGGGAACACAAAGATCCAATATGGACATTTTCGATGATTCCAGGTTTGATGGATATGTCAATTGGAATTGTGGGCAAGATATTACTTAAGTTCCCCTCGGAAAACACACCGTGTGCAGACTCGGGAACGGTTGAGATGAAAAAAATGGTCGATGGGGTCGAAATACGTTGGTAGTTCTCAAGAGTATGTTGCTCCAGAAAGAGGATGGAACGATGATGCCCATCGTCCCAAGGGGTATCCTCCATGACGGGCATGATCATCTCGTCAGTGGGAAAAATAACATGAAAAGGACCGGGAGACAACTCATCAAGAGAGGGGGTAGAAGGTGTTGCTGATTGAATGGCATGATAGGCGGATTCAACTGGACTCAACGACATTTCGTCACCGAAATGAAGATTATCTCTGGGGTCAGGTACTATCCAGGGGTCATGAGATGCAGGAAGTTCATGAGGCAAGGTGGAGATCATGTTTATGGAAGCAAGCAACGAGCGTGGAACATCGGGTGGTGGAATGGGGAAAGTACCCATTAACGAGGAGTCCTTAAGAAGGCCAACACCGACGTTCTCATAACCGGGGGGTTTTAGCGATAAACGATATGTTGCCAGTACAAGTATCAAAATTAAAGAAGGCGCATTGGTCGACGGTAACAACCTTTCCTTAATGAGGGAAACATACTACATGGAAAAGGGTCGACACAACAACACGCATGGAATGGATCTAGCTGTGGCCAAGCAAAAGATTATAATCAAGGGGAGCATCAAAGACTTCCACTTCGACTTGAACCGTTTTGCCTTCTAACATGATGGGAAATGAAGGAAGAACACCGTAGGGCTTAAAACCAAATCCATTGAAGGCTTTAAGAGTGTTCTGGGATTCATTCAAAGGAGTAGAGCCAATGGCTCTCCAGCAAGCAAGAGACATGACACACGTCGAGGCACTCTCATCGATAATGGTTCGACAAACGTTATTTTCAGAGACAATCACTTGGATATGGAATGCGAGTTGAGGGGGTAACCTTGGAATGTGATATTCCAAGTCAAAGATTATTAAATTCGTATCCATTAGGTCAATTCCACCGATAGCTTTCAACAGTTCCTTCCATTGTGTAGGACAAGTTTGAAGGACTTCGAGGGCTGACATCACAGAAGGTGCTTGGGCCAGATCTTCAACAATGTTGTAATTCTGGGCTGCACGAGGATGAGGATTGAAAGTCGATTTCCGAATGATGCCCTTTGGGGGAGGTCGTAGAACTATGTCGAGGCTCGATCATTCGAGATAAATAGGACCTTTGGTAGGTGGAGTTGCAGGAGAGGGTTGTGCCGAGGCAGGCGGTAAATCATCAACCTTCTCCTTAGAGGGAGAATAATCTTTGTTATGAGTAGTGAGTACAAAGTTGTTCTTCTTAGAATCACCAGTACACATCAAAACATAGGAGGTGGTAGAAGATGAGGGTTGATCATGGATGACCAACTGAGCTTGTTGTTGAGACGGGAAGGGTTGGGACAAGACAGCCGGTGCAGGTGGTTTTAGAGCTCCTTGAAGGAACTTAGTGACCTCGACACGTCATGGAAAATCCTTCATGTAGTGATCATAACCATAGATAAGGAAAGGGTATCGTGGTTTACACTTATCCCGATCGTCAACAGTGGTAGTTTTGGTTTTCTTTGCTTGAGAATTATTTTTGCCCTCCTTATTCTTACCTCTCCCCTTTTTAGATTTGTTTTTACCAGCTGGGGTAGATTGGACGACATTTACCTCATAAGTCTTGCAGGTGGGAGTGGCAGGAGACGAAGCATTTTGAACATTAGAAGAAGCATATTTAGGGTTTGTGCTTGAAGCAGAATGTGATTGGGCTTGGGTAGTACCAATCACATCGTCAGCTGCATGCGAGGCAACTGGAGTAGTTGAAGTGCTGGAAGGATTAGGATGAGGTAAGTCAGGTAGTAAATCATAAAGGGTTCCCATTTGTGAGTAAACGAGGTCAAGATATTGAGCACGACTTATAGCCTACTCTTCCATGACTACACCACCCATGGAAATGTCCTTACCGATTTCGTTCACAAATGATTTTGTAAACCATTCTGCCAGTAACTGATCAGGGAGCTCAAGTTTAATGAGACGTCGTCTCCTTCGCCACTCATGGATGTGATCAAAGATATGAGTGCCTTTAGTCTATTTGAAGGAATGTCCGATGGAAGCTTGGCTGGTATAACAGGCCATTGGGGAGAATGATGAATAGGATCATTTAAAATACTTGATAAATTTGGAAGATCCAAAGTGGCAAGAAAGGGTAACTGTCGATTCACTTGCGGGTACTGGTGGCTTTGGGGAGGAAGCCATGTTGGCAAACCAATAGGACCATAAGCAGTCTGCATATAATGTGAACATCCAGGCATATTCAGTGGTGGTTGGACAGGATAGTAGCTCATTGGATTATACCCTGGAACAGGGGCCTGAGTTTGAGAATTCACCCCCCAAATGGGATTGAACAAACCTAGATATGGTTGGCCCATGCTAGGGGGTGTTACGGACGCAGCTGGAAACTGCTACCCCCCAGACGTTTGAGGAGGATTTTGTATCAACTAATTCCAATACTGGGCCAAGGACGGAGGTATGTTTTTCCCATAAGGTGGGGTCGGTCCTCCCATCGAAGGTGGTGTGCCAATTGGAAGTTGCCAACTAAGAGGGGGTTGAGTTATACTACCTTGATGAGATTGTCCACCAACCGGAAACTGATAAGTTGGAGTGAATGACAAAATAATGCCACTAGGATTAGGATTGCTAGTAGAAGACGAAGAAGGTCCTCCAAAAGGAAATTGAGGGAGTGTTGGAACAAAACCAGGAAGAAAGTGCCCAGAAGAAGAAGGACCACTAGGAGAGCTGGATGGAGTTTGCGTAGGAGTAGGAATATAAGCATTCAACGCACGGTATCCAGGTGGTAGTGTCAGAATGACGTTGGGTGTTCGCAGTGTGTTGATAGGAGCAAGACTAACTGCAGTAAACATGATTGGAACACTCGAAGTAGCTGTGAGATGGGCCATTTCAGTAGGGACTGTAAAGTGATAAGTGGTAGTCACCGGTACTGTCTCTGTACTAGAGATTTCGAAAATCACAGGTGGGTTGATTTCAAAAATGACAGGTGATCCTAAACCAAAAAGGTCCCGTCGAAAAATGCCTGTAGACCAAAAGGGATCTTGGTCCCCAGGTCCAGTCAGAGATCCAGAATACACAACAATTTATTCCCTGGAAGAGTTTTCTCTTATAAAACATCTCTAAGAATCGAGGTGAAGCCGAAAGTCCTCTCAAGTATTTGTAATTCGAAAATGTTCTAGAGAGTCAGTGCGTTCCACTTGTAGGGCGGTGACGACTGGGACTTCACTTTGCCGAGGAGAGCCTTTAGGTGTACTTGTAGGCAAGGGTTGCGAACCGTCTAGATGCTCTAGAGATAAACCCTTCATTCTACGTGAACGACGTGGAAGAGCTATTGTAAGCGAGTGACAAACTTCACGAAGAAAATCCTATGGTCAACTTCGAGAAACAAACAACACATGCTAGTAAACAAAATCTAGGAAGCAACACCAAGCA
>ML784373.1:525247-595390 GCA_009831015.1 Picea engelmannii | reverse complement strand
ATGACGCCACATGGCCTGCAATGCCAACAAAACTTCCTTCAGACATACCAAAGTTTGAAGGAAAGGCAGGGGATGACCCCGCCAACCATGTCATGACCTTTCATCTATGGTGTTCTTCCAATAGCATTATGGATGATTCCATCCGACTGCGACTATTTCAACGCACACTTACTTGCCCATCAGCCAAATGGTATGTTGATGAAAAATCAGGGTCCCATGGGACTTTTGAGTCATTGGCCAAAGCATTCTTGACCTTTTTCCAATTACCCATCCGCCATGACAATGGTCTAGAACTACTGTCTAACTTCAAACAGACCTCAACCACCCACATCGCTGACCACATTCATGAGTGGCGTAGGCGACGTAGTTTGTGTAAAGTAGAAACCACCAAGCAACAATGCCTTGATTGGTTTCTTAGATCACTTGTCTCTCTACTTGGAAAGGATGTCGCTTCCACCTTCCCTCAATCTGAAGAGGAAGCCATCAGTAAAGCCCAACAATATGAACTTATTTATGTGCAGTCAAGGTACTTATACACGGTACTTCCTGACCTTCTGAAACCTGTGCCATTTGGCCAAGACAAACCTGGGATGTCTCATTCAACAGACGGACTAATAGGTTCCACCACACACCATGGTCCACAACCCCAACCACCACTGATGTATGGAACACCTCAATACCCGTCGGCCTATGGGGGAACTCCTTATTACCCCCCACCCCCTTATCAACAACCATATTTGGTTGCTATGCCTCCACCCATCAGTGGACCTCCACCGGCACCTCCCATACATCCACCCATTCCCACAAACAGTGGTACTCCCTCAACATCAGCTTATAGTACTAGCGAAATCACGTAGCCTTCCTACATACCTTATGGATCGGTACCACCATGAAATCCATACTTCCCATTTCCTGGTCCCCCACAACCCATGGCTCCCCCACATCCTCATGCGGGGGTCAATTTTGTTCAAACCTCTGCTGCTCAACAATATCAAAATTTTGAACAGTTGAACACAACCAACCCAACTCATCCTTCGAACAATGCCAAGAAGAAAGGACAGAACATGAATAACAATAACCCGGGTCAAGGCGAGAATCAACCCCCACAACACCAACCCAATGGGGGAAACCATAACCAAGGGAACCAAAACCCCCAAGGGGGAAACAACAACAAACGCTAAGGGAGAAATAATGTTAAAACCATCCACCCTTGTGTTCTTTGTGGTGAGTTCGATCATTACACTCACCATTGCCCCCAGATCGCTGATTTAAAATGGTTGAAAGACTCGGGGAGTCTTCTCCATACCCCTGCACAAACTGCCCCTCAGCAGGCACCACAACAGTATGTGCAACAACCCCCTCCCGCCGTGCTGCAAGATCCTATCCCACATCAAGGTGCGATAAACACTCAACAGGACACACAACATCCCCCACCTCAGGTGGGACACTACCACAACCCCCACAATCTCGGAGAACGTACAATTCTCCTCACCGGTGAGGAAGAAATCCTTCTGCAAACACGAAACCGTCAGTATCCAGCTGACTCTACTCCTATCTCTCTAGAGACAAACCCTATACCAACGGGACCCCCATTGGTGATCCCTCGCCCTTCCACCGAACCACCATTACGCATCCCTCGCATCCCCTTGCACAGGAATGTCCACAACCCACAGGCTAGGGCCGCCCACAACTATAGCTTGGTAGACGACTTAGCACACTCCCCGGCTGCCATGTCAGTTTTGGAAGTCCTCCAGACTTGTCCTACACAACGGAAATCACTACTTTCCACCTTGGGGGCAGTCGACCCTGCAGATACTCGACTCATTACCTTTGATCTTGATAGTTGCGAACCTCAGCTTCCCACTTTGGTCACTATTCAAATACCAGTAAAAATACGGAACATCACCGTTCATCGGTGTATCATCAATGAAGGGGAATCTACATGCATCATGTCCAAAACAGTATGGAAAAAACTTGGTTCCCCGGAACTCATACCCTCCACCATCACATTACGAGCTTATGACGGACGACCATCATCTCCTGAAGGGCTCTTCCAAAATGTCCCCGTGGAACTCGAGGGCAAAACTATTCTCATTGACATTGAAGTTATCGACACTCCGCTCGATTACAATATCTTGTTTGGACGTAGCTACATGTATGCTATGAAGGCAGTGGCCTCATCCATCTTTCGGACAATCATGTTCCCCCATAATGATAAGATTGTGACAATCGAGAAAGTCTCACATTATGAGTCTAACCCATCTACCAACCTCGATAACATTCTTCCCCTCATCCACACCAACAAAGATGCATATCCACTCGTCGAGATGGGTCCTGGGATTTTTAAAGATCCATCCTTGTTAGGGACGTACCATGGAGCACCACCACTCCTTCCCTCTAATAAAGTATGCGTCGTCTCATCTAACGGAACTCACACGGAGGATGCTCTTCCTCCGCAGGAGGTTTTAGTCATTCCTGACGTCTCAATAGTCGCATAACCACTCCAGCCGGAGCCTCCTGCGTACTCGTCGGACCCAACAGTCCACGCATCCACATCCCCTCAGGGGCATAGTCCCATTTTGGAGACAGTTCCCCAACCCCTCACTCAAATTCCCTTCTTTTACCCTCCACCCGATATCGAAGCTTTTCAGGTAGCTGCAACACTCACACTACCTAATATGGTGTTAGCAATCCCAGTGTGGTATTTACATCCACCTGATATGGTCCCTCGCCCATCCCTTCCGCCACAGGAAGGCCTCCCCATGAAAATTCCTATCCTTACCCCCACAACCCCCATACTCCCTAAACCCCCTGCTACAGTTGGGGGCAGGAGAAAGAAGAAGGATCCCACAACCCCACTTCCTCCACGCATCCCACCACCATGCACACTCTATGAGAAAGAGGGACACCCAACCAACAACTGCCCATCACTACCGGAATTATGGAATTTGATTCCCCTCAATCAAACCCCCACAACACCCGTCACTACTACTAGTCCTCCCACTACCACCCAACCTTCCAGTAGTAGAGGGTTGAGGACCAAATTTGCTTGCGCTATCTGTTCGGAATACGGCCATTACACTCATCATTGCCCAGCACTGCCACGCTTTCGGCAAACATTAGCTGCTGTACGCCAAAACTTCCAGAACAACCCACGCCCTGCTACGTCCTCTTCCAACATCACTGACATTCGCTATGTCACCACTACAATCAATGAACGTATGAGATGCCCTTGCTCTCTCTGCAATTCATTAACTCACTTTACATACCAGTGTCCTATGATCCTTGCATACAGGCGACGTCAATTGGCCCTGCTTCACCAACCTGCAGAGGCGATACTTGACGTTACTTCGTCACTTGAGGATCTTCATATCATGTCTCCCGAGCCCGAGGCACTCCCAACACCTCCAGGGTTCTTACACAACATCTTTGAGGATTTACCTCACAATCCACCAAACTTTCCTGCTCATTCCCCTACGGAGACTTTCCACCCTACCACCAGGGGTACTCCTCAGTACTTCAATATATGGTTCATGTCGAGTGAACCCTCACCATCTGATCGCACCACTCCCCTTGCTTCTCCAGCAGGGGGCAATCACACTAGCGCTGAGATCACTCCTCACGACCCCTTGTATTCCTGGCATTTCCAATGAAACAAGGAAATCCTAGAAGAGCTACAACTCCCAGACTCTCCCTGGGATGCACTACATCATCGTGCACTCTTCCTTCCACAGGAAGCCCTCATGCCTCCTAACCACAACCCCATTTACGCGGTCGAAACCAAATATTTTATCCCCTCCGAGCCTATCGATTGGTTCAACAATCCCATTCTTGACCCTGATGCTTTTGAAGAAGGTAATATGGCCAACATTTCCCCCACCATCAAAATCGACATTTCCATTAAAAATGGCGTGGTTGAAGAAATCATCATTGGAGCTGCTTGCACTCCTCAGGAAATCGCCGCATATAAAGCCCTCTTCCAGGAATACAGGGACATTTTCTCCTGGTCATACACGGAGATTCCTGGCCTCGACCCATCTATTGTCGAACATCGCATCGACACCTGGCCCGACATCACACCAGTTCATCAGAAACAACGACCGCTACACCCATCCAAGGCCGCGGCTATCAAAGCTGAAATTGACAAATTATGTACAGCCGGGTTTATTTACCCCATCGCTTACACTTCATGGGTTTCCAACCCTGTACCCATCGACAAAAAACAGGGCACTATCCGCATTTGCACAGACTTTCACGATCTCAATAACGGATGTCCAAAAGACAACTTTCCAACGCCATTCATCGATCAAATTATCGACGACTGCGCTGGCCACGAGGCTCTCTCCTTTATGGATGGATTCTCGGGCTATAACCAAATCCAAATCCACCCAGCCGATCAGTATAAAACCGCATTCATTACCCCATGGGGTACCTTTGCATATCGTGTCATTCCCTTCGGCTTAAAAAACACTGGCGCAACCTTCCAGCGGGCCATGACATACATCTTCCATGATCTGGCTAAAATCATCCTCGCCTACTTGGACGACCTCACAACATGCTCCAAGAAACGCACCCAACATCTCGATGATTTACAAATCATCTTTCAACGGTGTCGCCAGTACAACATCTGCTTGAACCCTCTCAAGTGCGTGTTTTGCGTCACCGCTGGGCGAATCCTCGGTTTTATCATTTCCCAAAGCGGTATTACCGTGGACCCCCTCAAAGTCAAATCTATCACCGAAATTCCACCTCCCCGGAATTTACGGCAACTTCAGAGTCTTCAGGGAAAAGCTAACTTCCTTCGACGCTTTGTCCCAGATTACGCCATACGCGCACATGGTCTCCTTCACTTACTATGTCACGACATCCCTTTTCACTGGGACGACTATGCCCAATAGTCATTTGACGATCTTAAAGAAACGATTTCAAATGCACCTTTGATTAGTGCACCTGACTACAATCGCGACTACATCCTCTACGTATCAGCATCAGCTGTATCAGTAGCCGGTGTCCTCGTCTAGCTCGGAGATGACAATCATGAACATGTCATTTACTACATTAGTAAGAGCCTCTCGGGACCACCCTTGAAGTACAAACACGAAGAGAAACTTGCTCTTGCAGTTTTCCTCGCAGTCCAGAAACTGCGCCATTACATTCTGCTTCACACCACGAAGGTCGTCGCAGATTCCAACCCTATGCAATATTTGCTCAGCCGTCGACAAGTTAACGGAAAATTCGCTCGATGGATCATTATCCTCCAGGAATATGACCTCGAGTTCTCAACACCTAAGAGTAAGAAGGCCCTCGTTCTCGTCGAACTTGTCACAGCCCTTCCCTCTGACATCACTAGTGCCCCCGTCAACACCGACTTTCCTGACGAACATCTCTTTTACATCGCTTCCGATGATCCTTGGTATGGAGACCTTCTCATATACCTGCAAACTCAAAACTTTGGTAACCATCTATCACGAGATGATCGTCGGCGTATTCACCATCAGGCCCCCTGCTATCTCCTCATCGAAGACATCCTATATCGGCAGGGCATTGACACCATTCTTCATCGTTGCCTGACTATTCACGAGGCCAACAAAGTCTTAAACGACTGCCACAACGATGCTTGTGGGGGCCATCTTTCAGGTATATCCACGGCTCAAAAGATTATCCGAGCCGGTTACTTTTGGCCTACCTTGTTCCACGATTGCATTCATGCCATGAAACGATGTGAGCAATGTCATCTCTACGCCAACAAAGCCCGAGCTCCCCCCGCTCTTCTTCACCCTATCATTACTGCGGGCCCTTTTTGCAAATGGGGCATCGAATTTATGACTTGTAATCCCCCCTCCAGCAATGGTCACAAATACATTGTTGTCACCATTGATTACTTCACCAAATGGGCCGAAGCTATGCCCACTTTTAACAACACCGCTGACACTGCAACGCGTTTTTTCTTTAACCACGTCATCTTCCGTTTTGGAGTACCATGCCAACTTGTTTCTGACCATGGGAAACACTTCGAGAATGAGATATTCGTTGAAATTTCATCTCAGTTAGGCTTCTCTCACGAGTTTCCCTCACCATATTACCCTCAGTCAAACGGACAGGTCGAGGCAGTGAACAAAGTCCTCAAGACCATGTTACAACACACGGTTAATAAACATAAAACCAATTGGCATCATATGTTATTTTCTGTGCTATGGGCTTATTGAATGACAGTAAAAACCGCTACAGGTTTCACGCCATTTCATTTAGTCCATGGGGTTGAGGCAACTCTTCCCATCTAGTGCGAAATTCCCTCCTTACGCACCGCAATTGAGCTATTACCTGACACTGCTCCAATGGAGCAGCGCTTGCTGAACTTGGAGTCGCTAGATGAAGATCACCGATCTTCATTACAGAACAACGAGGCAGCTAAAAAACGATCCAAAGCTACCTATGATCGCCATGTCAACCTTCGATCATTCCGCGAAGGCGACCTCGTCCTGGCCTATGATATCTCTCATGATACCTTTGGCCATGGCAAATTCAAATCACTTTGGCATGGCCCTTACATCATCCAACATTTCCTCACCAAAGGAGCATACATCTTGGCCTCCCCCGAAGGCCTCTCGCTCAAGGAACCCATCAATGGGTTATACCTCAAGAATTTTTTTGCTTAAAAAATAGTTTTTCTACTTTAGGTTATTTTTTCTTGTTTAGTGTTTTTTAATATTTTTCTCCTACCCTATCGTCTAAAAATATCCTTTGTGCCATTGACATATGCTTCCTCCACCAGCCTACCACATTGGTTATGCCGATGGCGCCAACCATTGGACGCAAAATCTCACTTCGGCGGCATGGGCTCTCTACACTCCCTCACATGAAATGCTACACTAAAGCGGCATATATTTGGGGCCAGCAACCAACAACCAAGCCGAGTACACGACGGTCATTGGCCTCCTGGCCAACGCCCAGTGTCATCATATTCGCCACCTTAGCGTCTTCCTCGACTCTCAGCTAGTTGTTCTCCAGCTCAACAATGTTTACCGTGTATGCGATCCATGCCTCTTTCGCAAATACCTGCAGGTTAGACTGTTATCTCGACATTTTGATTCCATTACATTTACACATATTCCAAGACAATTGAATCAAAAACATATGAAATAGCTAACATGGTGTTAGACTGGCATATATCACATCAAGCTACACATACATCAAAACATCTCATAAATCCTTTCACAACATATAGATAGGATAGACATCATCATCAACAAAACCACATATATAAACGACATCAGGATCTCAAAAAATATGTATACTCATATATATATATCAAGGCCTATCGGGCCATCCAAATGTTTATATACAAAACATACATGTGCCCGCAGGCTATCATAGTCCCTCGGTACAAAAATCGGCTCACCAGCCTAAAATACAATCAAAACTAGTATACATCATACATAAATCAGGGTGCCTCTATCGCACCCCCACCCGCTCCTCCCTCAGGAGGAGGTGGTGGCCCACCCCCACCTGCCCTAGGCGGTGGTGGAGGACCACCCATAGGACCCTCCTGCCTCGGCGGTAGGCGTCCACTAGTCATGGCGGTAAGCACAACTGCTCGTCGCACTATAGAACACCATGGTGGCGGTACTCCTATACACTGCTCTAGGAATCCCTAATCCTGGATGCGTATCCACATGCCCTCAGGCACGTCCTGTAACACTGTCTCCAGACGATGGCGTATATCATAAAAATGAACTCCGGCCACCGCCGGAGGAGTGTGTGATGGCCCCGCACCAGGGTCATCGAACCGACACCTCCTCGCTGCCCTCTCAGGCTCTGCTGGTCGCCCCGCGGCCTCATCCCGCTGATGTCTCTCTCCACGCGACAGTCTCTCCAGCTCTCGCTGAACCGACACTCTCTGCATCTCCACCTCGCGCCCGCGAGGTTCCACATCTGCACATGCACAAAACAAAAAACAAATGATCGTATCAGTGTCTATATCACATATGAACTGATATCTCAAACGATAAATATATATCAAAAACATACACAATTCTCAACATACCTCGATGGTCAAAAACCTCCCCCAGAGGCAGTACCATGTCCGGGTCCCCCTGGAAGTCCACCCCAGCATAGGGGTACCTAAGTATCACCTGCGACATCTGCCGCCATATCTGCGTCGCCTGCACCGACAAATAATGACCACCTTCGCCACCACCATGGCGAACCAAAACTGCAGACCACTGCCTCAATCGCGGCTCTCGTGCCCCAGGTGCCTCTAGTAGAACCCTCGGGCGCAAAATCGACACCCTCTCCAAAAACCAGGCTACCAGGATAGAACCAAACACGAACTCTCCTGTACCTATGGACCGACAATGGTCCAACTGTGTGATCATCCATGCATGCAGCGTCAGTCCCCACGCGAACTGCTCGCCGCCCAAAAATCTCTCCAGCACTAGCAGCTAGCCACCACTAATCCGTTGGGTCGCCAGTGACCCATACACATGAACAATCATCGCCGCTATACAACGATGTGATAGGGAATCAATAGAACTGATGCTCACTACAGTCCCAGACATGAAGTTCTCGCCGGAGCAATATCGCTTGACGATCATCACCAGGGATGTCTCCCTCGGTAGCATAGGCTTTGCCGGTAGGGGCGTGCCCCGAAAGGGGAGCCCAGTCAGAAAATACACATCCTCCACCGCAGTGAAGGGGATCTTCTCTCCTCGCATGAGGAAGTAGTGCAGCTCTGGACTCCACATCTGGAGCAGGAACTGCAGTAAGTACTCCTGTGCCCGTATCAATGGGCACTCAAAAAACTTTAGCAACCCACAGGTTGCTAAATTCGCTCGCACCGCAGGCCTCGCATTGGCCACAACATCTCGCAACTGAGACCAGTCTCGCTATCGCCACCGCACAGCCATAGTCAGTCATTGCTGGCCACCTGCACACAACACAGAGTCCTATATCAGCTTATGCAACCATCAAATGCATCAACAATACTCATTTTTCACCCTTCAACCTTTGCCTCCTAGGCGCGGTTTTATCACCCACAGGCGCGCACACATGCGCGCCTGCTCACTACACAGGCGCGCACATATGTGTGTCTGTCCACTGCACAGGGGTGCACTGATGCACACCTATTTTCCTCACAGGTGCGCTCGTGAGCGTGCCTGTCCATCGTACAGGCACGCTCTAGTGCGCGCCTGTCAAACCCACAGGCGCGCACTAATGCGCGCCTGTTCACAACACAGGCGTGCCCCTAGGGCGTGCCTTAAATTACCCTACCCGCGCACCCATGCGCTCATATTCAGTGAACAGGCACACATGTATGCGTGCCTTCCACTGAATCGCCCACGCATGGGGGCCCACATCCTATAAAAAAACCCCTCAAACCCCCTGTACGGCCCCCCGTACCTACCCTGCCCAAAAATTGAAAACCTATTTCTATGCAGGATGATCAGACCACTAACCTGAAACTCGCCGAACGTCGATCGACTGCCTTGTCCTCCCTAAATCTCCAAATCTCCACTGAAATCTGCTCATCCAGTCACTGTAGCAGCAGGTACAAATGAGGTGGCAATGTGGGCCCTACAACTATATATAGGCCTTTTTACCAAACTTCCACTCACTATTCCTGAGCCCAAGGTGTCCATTTTTCAAACTGTCTTCAGCCACGGGATCAACATCCCACCACCTACATCATAGCTGTCCCTGGGTCACTTTTCATCCTGAGCCCCCGGGGCGCCTTTTTTCACATCATGGTCAGGTACGCACGCGCATTGTCACATTTATCAAATACATGCTCATATCTTTGATTCTCTTCAGGTATTGTTCACTTTGGGTATTTGGTTGTTCTATGTGCAGGTACTTGATCATCATCCCTCAACATCATTCCTTCAGGTATATATTCAACACTGGCATGTAGTCTCTCCCACTATATTGCATTTACATTTCTAGTCACACCCTCTGATATCGGCCGTTAGGATACCCAGTCTCGGCTCTGCAGTACTCACACCTCCATTTTGCATCTTCGGTACTGTAACCCGGTAGCATTCTTACCCACATGAGTTGTCCCATTCATAGCACCTTGTGGCACTTTTGACACTCATGCTGCTCTTCATTACCCTTTAGGGATGGGAGTCCCGATAGTCTTTCATCATGTTGCGCATCAACCACATACTTCTTCTCCTCATTTTTTTAGCTTCCCATATGGACTCCCAGATCATCTCTTTATGGTTCTAATCTTCTTACCTACACCTCCGCAGGATCATGAACCCCCCATTTCATCCACCATCAGTTTGCCCATTTGCGAACCTATCTTCATTTCACCTACCTCATACAAAAACTCACCAATGGGCCCCCCACCCTTCATCTGTTTTCCATGAAATTTCTACCCTCCCTGGGGCACTCATTTCACACTGGGGCACCTGTTTCTGTATTTGTACATTTTTCCCAAATTATTCATTATTTATTGTACAAACGCCTTTATTTCCAACCTTCACATTTTCTTTTGTCGTCACCGTTGGTGACTTGCTTCATTTTGGCCACGCACAACCCATGTCACCCTTGGTTGGAGCATTGCTTCTCATCTACCCTTGCCGGCATCGTCCATATCTTCGGAGTTCTACCCAGGTCACTTACCTCTACCCTCTAAATTTTTTCACCTTGTCCCACCTCTGGAACAACTTATTCTCGGTCTTGGCATCCCCCTGACACTCGACCTCGTCACACGGTTGCGACCACTCATTATATCATATACTCTCCAACCAAGGGAAGTCTTGAGTCTTCCCACTTCTTGACTTCGTCTATGTACCTCTACCACTTCATCACCTCAGTAGATTCTATGAAGCCCTTTGCTTCTGGGAGTCGCGTTCCCCTTTTGTCGACAACAACACACTTTTTCCAGAAGGGCGACAGTATATTGATTCTCATTCTCCATTTAATGCGAAATCTCAGATGGCACAGGGTGAAACACCATTTCTCCTTGCTGTCGTTGGCCCCCATAACATTCGACGCCAACACTTTCTCATGTTATGGTGGGTCTTACTTTGCGACTATTGCAGTTTTTGTTATCATTTGTCGAAGACCTCTGAATATGGTAGGGCCATCAATGCCCACATCATCGTCGCTGCTTATTACCACGATCATTGCCTATTATTCAGAGTATATTCCTTTGTAGAATTGTCTTCTGCCCTTTTTACTACCGCCCTCGAGGGCGCTACAGTTATCTACACCAACACTTCCGTCATCTTTTGTTAGAGTTACATAACACGAGCATGGGGCATGCCCGCCTCATTTGTACACAGCTGTATATTGTCACACACCTTATGGAAGGTCAGGTTCTACCGGTTCCTTTCTTCTCCAACGGATCGCTCTGAACGGTCTCACTATTGCTCTCTCTTACAACAACATTCTCAATAAAAGAAACATTGATAGATTTCAACTATACGTGTGCTCCTAACATCATCCATTAGGGGGCATCTGTTATCACTGAAATTTCATCCACACATGGAGACAAGAACTCAACATCATCAAACAGGAATGAAGTCATTCATGGCACTGAATTAATTTCACAGCATTACAAAAAGGTAAAAAACTATACAAAGTAACCAAAAATTGAAGGGTGCTTTACAAAAGTTGGGTGTGCGTGCATATGCACGGAACATGAATGTACAATGCGCGCACGTGCGCATGATGCACGACTGTTGGCGCAAAAACCCGTGCACCTGCTAAACGACGCATTTATGGAATTGGTCGGCCTCCCAACCACTTATGGATCAGATCCCAAGCCGATTTGACTCCCAAATTTGAGCTGAATCCACATGGTAGGCTGGTCAAAGACCTAATTAAGCCCTAAAGAGCCCCTTTTCACACCTCAAAGGAGTTACATAATCACCCAATGCAATGCTATAAAAAGCCATGAAGAAACATCATTTTATTAAGGAATTCCATGTAATGTTATGTTGCTTAGATTGTTTTAAGGACTCACTCCTTGAAAATAACACATTAGCACCATTTCATAGAGCTATCCACCTCTCCATTGAGTGGATATGCTTGGATTTATTTCACCATCATTTTCATTTTCTTATTGTAAGGAGAGCAAGTTTGTGAGGACACAAGAGCCTTTCTTTGGAGGAAGAAGGGACTCATAGTCCCCTTTCTTCATTGTGCTTTGATTTGATCAATTGATCAGCCTAAAAACATTGGTGATATTGGTCTTTTTGTGTTTGTTATTTCTTTATCCATATGCTGATAGTTTTAGTTTGTTTTAATTTAATTCTTGCTTATAGTTTTGTTTTCTTTTCTCTAACCCTTTCCTCTACAGCTGTCATGCTCAACAAGACCCAACTGGGCATGTAAGCACCTCATATTTGCTCACAAGGTGACGAATAGGGTGCAAACAATAGATATTGAACCCTTCTCTCTATGTGTTTGATTGTATACCAGTCTCAACCTATCATGATACGACCTTTGATCACACCTCACAGATATCTGGACAAATACGTATTTACTGATTTACACAAAGTCGTTTTCTGTGATTTTATGCATCTACTATAGGAGTGGATACTAAGGTTGAAGGATAACCACACGACGAACCAGATTCAACAACTAGATTGGACTCCAGTACAGATTGAGAAGTTACAACAGGTGAACAACAAATTCACCCGCGCAGTAGAATTTTGGCTTGACAATATTGTGGCAGGCTTCATCACAGAGTTTGCCGTTGACACAACGAAGTCATACAATGCAGCAGAGAAATAATTTCTATGTGGACCTCGAGGAAGGTACATTCAATCACTCTATACTTCTATTAAGATACTGCTATATAACAAAGGTGTAATGACAATGGAATCATACAACTAAACTTCCCTGCGTACATGGGGGTAGGGGGGGAATCACTGACTAAGAGAGGATAAATGGAAGGAGGTAAGGAAAAAGGCAAGCATGAGGAGGAACCCTTGGACCTGATCATGATGGACGATGACTAGATCAAGTGGATCTTGGCATCAACACGAAATATGCGTAGTAGATTACCCTACCAATACAAAATGAATACCAAGAAGAGAGCCATAGCCGTGAGGGAAGGCTTGGTGAGTGATGAGGAAGAGGTAGAGGATCTCCAAGATGTGGATCAGATTGAGGAAATACTATGTGCAATATATGATAGGAAAATGAGAGGTCCAAGAATGGGAGAAGAAGGAAGCCATCCTATCAATATTAATGTCAGTGTGGAACCCATAAACCCATGTGCGAATAATACACCAAATAGAACACCACTATTTAGACAACCAAAGTTTGGAGGAAGTTCGATAGCAAGAAGCACATCTACACAAGGAGAAACAACTGGAGGAGCCAGTTCAGGCAACACTATTCAAGTATCTACACCGTGCAGAGGAGGTAGTAGTTCAGTATTCAGAATGGTAGGACATGATCCCACTATCCGATTACCTGAATTTTGGGGAGAAGTAGCAAAAGAACCTGAGAAGCATTTGTTCATTTATGCAAAGATCTATGAATCAAAACAGATCACTGATGAAAATACCAAACTTGCATAGCTAGAAATTATGCTAAGATACCATGTACTAGATTGGTACATGAGTCTATACACAAACAGTGCCTCGGGAACAACAAGGACACTCACCAACATTAAGAAGCTACTGATTAATGATTTCTAGATGCCAAGCTCAAAGGATCACTACATGAACGAGATGATCGAAATTAGACAGAAACCAAGAGAACATGTATGGGAGATTGATCAGAGATTCAAGCGATTGAAGGGAAAGATCAAATACCTTATGACCAATATGAATCATCGACACCTGTTTGTCAACTCACTATTACCACATTTAAAATATCCTTTATGACAACATAAGTTTTAGATGCAAGAAGAGGCTTTGAAGGAATCCTTGTAAATGGAAGAGAACCAACACCAACAGATAGACCCAACTATCGAAGAGTTGAAGGAGGATTTGAAGAATCTAACATTTTAGCTGAACCACAATAAGAACAAGGACAAACGAGAATCCGTTTAGTGCACCACATGCAGGATGGAAGGACACCACAAGAATGAGTGTCCAACATTCACGCTGTATATGCAGTCGGTATGCCAAACCCGTTACCACATGGAGGACTTTTGTGTAAAATATGCAAGAAACTGGGTCATGACCCTTACCATTGTACGTTGATGCAAAAATACCATACCATCCCAAAGAGTTCATACTGCACCTTTTGCAAATCAGTGGGACACGATGATAAACATTGTAGAACCATGGAGATGATGAGGGAAAGAACATCAGATGCATATAGGGTACAGGCTAAAATGATGTTTGGGCAAACAATGACACAGTTCAATCAAGCCCTAGCTCCATACAACACTGTGCAACCATAGTATAATACTGCACAACAACCATACAATAATGTGTAGCCGTAGTACAACCCGACACAACCCTATTACAACACCACACAGTATAATCAGGCACCATAGTATAATGTGCCGAGAGGTGATCGAGTAGGCTACAGAGGAGGAGGACGAGCCATAGGAGGTTTCAGATGAGGTAGAGGACTAGTCACATGTCACAATTGTTAGCAATCATGACATTATGCACGGGAATGTCCACTTCCACCAACAACTTGTATGTATTGTCACGCATTGGACCATGATATAGAGGAATGTTTGACACTACTAGTAAAGATTTAGGAAAAGAGGAACCAAAACAATCAGAATGTTCAGTGGATTTCAGTCGAAGCAAGGGATGACGGACGAAACATAAACATAGTCACTCGTGGAGGAACATAAATAGGAAATGACACAGTTTGATAGGAACCAACACAGGACTAATGAGTAAAGAGGAATACTGAACCAAAGAAGTAGTTCGACGCGCAAAAGGAAAAGGATATCTTTGAAGAAGCCCGACAAGAATTTTAGAAGGAGGACATAACATCGACTACATAGAAAAGAAAGGAGGCCCCATAATATGAGATGTTTCCATCACTGGATCATACCAACGGAATGCAACCCATGGGACAAGTAAGTACAATCAAAGGCTTTTTGCAATCATGCGTGAAATTATTAAGCGATTCTTCATCTGTGAAAAGATTGCAAAACATACTAGATAAATGTAGTAGTGAGACAAACGAAAATCCAGAACAATAAACCGTCAACCACCTACACACAAGAAGAAGAACAAGCAGGCAATTCAAACTGAATGTTAACATTGGGGATTTCAACATGGGAGGCATTATACTAGATCTAGGATCCGAAGTGAATTTATTACCAAAGAAGACATGGCAATGCATGGGAGAGCCAACACTGGGATACTCAAATGTCCAATTAAAACTAGAAAACCAACATAGGGTCCTACCAATAGGTAGACTGAAAGGAGTGACAGTATATCTTGATGGAGTGTGCACTAAAGGAGACTTCAAAGTCATTGAAATAGTAGATGACATAACACATTACCTGGCATTTCTTGGTCTGGATTGGGAATTTGACAACCAGGCCATAATCAATTTGAAAACCTGAAAAATGACATTTGAATTAGGAGAATACAGGGTCATAGCACCATTATATCCATCCGAAGGGGAGAGGCTCGTAGAACCCACTTATCTGGACTTAGAGGAAATCGGTCAGATGTATCGAACAACTGCGCATGATGAGGATTACGTAAACCCAATTGCAGATGAGGTACTCAGTTGGCGGAGCATTACCTCATGTGCAACATACTCAGACATCGGGCTAGAAAACTAGCAGCAGAGACTACACGAAGTATCCACGAGAAGATGTGCAAGAATAGACTATGCAGTAAGGTGGGTAGGCACAGATATCAGGGAACCACCCAGTTTCCATGGACTAAATGATTTGGAAACATTCTTGACACAATATGAAGATGAAGTATTATAGAATTAGAGATTTTTAGCACTCGACTTAGCACTAAAGGCCACACCCGAAATATGGTGGGGTGCACATAAAGAGATAATCACAGATTGGTATCAATGTAAGCGATTACCGTGCATAAGGTTCGGTGCAGAACAAGAAAACAACAAACAAAAAAAGTATGAAGGAAAAGGGACACCAGCGAAACACTTGGAGAAGTGCAAAACACGGTGGAAAATGACACCACCAGAGGAATGACCTCATCACTTCATACATACTTTAGAGGGAATACCAACGAACTGGTATATAGACCAGGAATTGCACAAAGGAACTACGACATGGAGGACATTACAACATAAATTCACAATCACTTTCTCATTCAAGCATGGGAACCCCAACATAGACGCAACCCTCAAATGAATCAAAGGAGTGATATTCATCAAATAACTAGAAATATAATTTATCACAGAAGAGAAATAGTAGAATAAACAGATAGTCAAGGAACTGCTGTCATGTTACCATGTATAGAAGGAAGCACCAGATGAAGAAGACCCATGCGATATTAAGATTGACGAAGTAGAAGGAAAAAGAGATGTGGAGGGACCACCCATAGAATCATAAGTCATTTCTTTTCCAATCGAGGTAAATAAAGTTAACATCGGGACAACGGAACAACCCAAAATGGCCAACATTGGAGATTACTAGGATGAGCAAAGAGTAGAAATCATCACAGAGTTGTTGCACGAATATAATGACCTTTTTCCCACAACATTCACAGAGATGAAGGGTATAGCCGGATAACTAGGAGAAATGAAGATGCCACTCAGAATTGATATGATACCTACCAGACAACGACCCTATAGACTAAAACCCATATATAAACAAAAAGTTAAAGATGAAATTGATAGGATGCTCGAAGCTGGCATCATTGAACCAGTTGAGGAGTTAGAATGGACAAGTCCTATAGTAGTGTAGGACAAGAAACAAGGAAGAGGAATCAGGATATGTGTCGACTTGAGGAAGTTGAACGTTGCATGCTTACACGACCCATTCCCTACACTGTTCACAGAAAAAGTGTTAGAGAATGTGGGAGGACATGAATCTTACTCATTCATTGATGGATTCTCGTGCTACCATCAGATTAAGATAGCACATGAAGACAAACATAAGACCACATTCATGAAAGAATGGGGATCTTATTAGTACACAGTCATGTTGTTTGGACTAAATAATACACCAACAATATTATCCAGAGTGGTCATCGCAACATTTAAGGAATTCATCCATCAGTTTCTTGAAGTATACCTGGATGACTGGACAATATATAGCCTGCTGGAAAACCATGTGGAAGTTTTATGACTGATGTTAGAACGATGCATACAATGCCAGATATCACTGAACATCAAGAAATGCATATTTGAGACACTATTTGGGATACTATTGGGCCATATAGTATGTAAACAAAGCTTATTAGTAGATCTGGAAAAGATTGCAGTCATTGTTAACTTACCAACACCAAAAACAGTCTGCCAGCTACGAGCGATGTTAGGACACACATGATACTATAGAAAATTCATCAAAGGATATGCGCAGATCACAACACCAATGGAAAAGGTGTTAAGAAATGATACAGAGTATCAATGGAACGATGAGTGTCAACATAGTTTGGATACCCTGAAGGAAAAGATGGTCACTGCACCAATATTAGTATTTCCAGACTGGGAAAAGACATTCCATGTGCATGTAGATGCATCAACGATAACACTTGGATCTATCTTAGCGCAACCAAGAGAGAGATACTTGGATCACCCGATAGCATTTGCAAGCAGGAAGTTATCAGACTCAGAACATAATTATAACATGACAGAAAGGGAAGGCCTAGCCATGGTCTATGCACTGCATAAGTTCAAACATTACCTATTGGGAAAACACTTTCATATGTTCACAGATCACTCAACCCTAAAATTCCTAGTCAATAATCTAGTGTTGGGGGGGGAGAATCTATCGATGGTTACTATTATTTCAAGAATTCGACTTTGAAGTAATAGTTAAACTAGGAAAACTGAATGCAAGACCTAACCACCTATCAAGGGTCACAAATGGAGAAGAACCTACAAACTTAGAAGACACCTTTCTGGATGCACAATTATTCTCAGTACAAATTGATGATGATTACTTCAAAGAGATAATCCAGTACTTGAGCATAGGTACCGCGCCACATGAATATACCATCATGCAGAAGAAGAACTTAGTAGTCCACGCGATCGACTATGAATTGATTGCAAGTCATTTATACAAGATGGGCATAGATAGCATTTTGCGAAGGTATGTGTTAGAGCATGAACGCCCAATAATTTTAGCAGAATCCCACAAGGGAATGGAAGGAGGGAATTATGCAGGAAAATCTACCACGCAGAAGGTACTACGCGTAGGACTATGGTGGCCAATAATTCACAGAGACTCGAAAGAGTACTGTTAGAGATGCAATGTCTGTCAAAGGGTAGGCAAACCCAATAGAAGATACAAGATGCTACTACGACCACAAGTAACACTATAGTAATTTGAAAAATGGGCAATCGACCTTGTGGGACCAATTAACCCACCATCCAAAAGAACAAGGGAAACGTACATTATCACAGTGATGGAATATCTAACAAGATGGGAGAAAGCCACACCAGTAAAATATTGTAGCGCAGAGACAACAACACACTTTTTTTTTGAACAAGTAATCACGAAATTTGGGTGCCCAAGAGTCTTGATGAGCAACCAAGGCACACACTTCATAAACAACACCACCCGCGCAATGACTAAATAATTTGAAGTCCATCACTAGAAAAGCATACCATATCATCCACAGGAAAGTGGCACAGTAGAAGGCTTCAACAAAATTCTGGAGAACTCTCTAACAAAGATATGTAACGTCAATAGAGACGACTACGACCTCAAGGTACCAATAGTATTATGGGCATACAGGACAACATGCAAAAAGTTGACAAGACACATACCATTCAAACTAGTTTATGGCCAAGAAGAAGTAATGCCATTAGAAGTTTTAGTACCCAGCTTGCGCATAACAACTATCACACAAATGACAGAACAAGGCGCAGTACAAGAAATCCTGAATCAATTATTGAACATGGAGGAATACCAAATCCTAGCAGGATTCCATCAACAAGTGTAGAAAGAAAGAGAAAAATCTTCGCACAATCGAGACATAAAGAAGAAAACATTTAAGGAAGGAGATCTCGTACTAATGTATGACAACAAATCGTTTCAGCACCTGAGAAAGCTCATAATGCATTGGTTAGGACCATACAAAGTAAAATCTATCACAGACAAAGGAGCTGTACAATTAATAGATTTAGCAGGCGCAGAACTCAGAGGAATGATCAACCAGAGTCGATTGAAACTGTATAAGGATAATCGAGCACCCACCGCATAGTAACAAAAATAAAATAAAAAAAACGAAAAAAGAGAAAAAAGGAAACAAAACTAAAGAAGGCGCAGTACGCCAAAAATAGGAAGGCCACATGCAGTTGGATTTTTTTTTTTTGGCAAAGGCACGAACAATGGTTACATACAAATAGGAAACAATCAGGAAACATTGTTACACATGAAATTTGCACACCTAGGTACCTCTCCCTAAGTGTCGTAAAGTGTCGTATAAGTGTCGCATACACCTTGACACCATGGAATAACCTATGTCACAATCCCTAGTCAATGTGGAGGAGGGATATATTACATGAAGGCTAATAAATACTAAGTACACATGAATTATTGTTAATATTCATGGAAAATAAATTGATTAAGTGAGAGAATCAAGTGCACATGAATTATTATTAATGTTCATGAAAAAGAAAGTAATTAAGTGTGAGGATCCACCTCACATTTGGTTTCCTATTTTTTAGGGAAGGTGGAGGATCTCATGGATGGTTGAAATATTTTCTCCTTAAAATCCTTAAGAGATATTTCCTCTCCAAAATCCTTTAGAGATATTTTCTCCCTAAATATCTTAGAGATCCCTTTCTTAGTGGATCTGATGAGAGATTCTCTCCATGGTGGTTAAGTCTCCAAATCTTATATAATGAGGGATTTCCATGGAGGAGAAAAAATGGAGATTGAGAATTATACCAAACTTATGATCTCATGAGTGGTATTGGAACATCAACATTCTGTGCGTGGACTGTTTAAGCAAGGGTTTGGACAAGGGGAACTTGATGAAGCTGTTGCACTCACATCTATGGTTGTAAGTTTTCTTCATTGTTGTTCTCATTAATATAATATGCTTGGCCTGTATCTTTCGAATCTGTGTTTGATCTTGCATGAATTTGTCTCTAATAGATAGATCTATTTTGAGATAATATTAGTAGAGTAGGAAGATGGTTGTACTTTTGTTTGTTTACATGGCTTATCGAGGAGTTTAAGATTGGAGCTCAACTCAGACTGTGCAGGGAAAAACACCGGTAAAAAGGTACTTCTTTTCTCCTTCCTCCTCACACATTAGTTTATCTAGATCTAAAAGGAAGTCAGTGTTCATGATAAGCATCTTCTGTATTAAGAGTTAAGAGTCTATCTCTCAAGAGGAAATCTACCTGTCCGCAGGGAGATTTTCCTACAACAGAAATTGGCGACTCCACTGGGGATCGAATCAAAACTTTCAATTTTGGTTTTTTCTCACAGCCCTTGTCTTACCCTTTGTTCTTTTTAAACCTTGTTCACCCTGTATGTTTATTGAATCCTTATTCCATCACATACACTCTGAATGACAAAGTTCAACTGAGTTTTTGGGTTTTTTGGACAATTTTTTGGGTTTTACGACACCATCACTCCCCTACCTTGTTATCAGAATGCCAACACTCCCTTAAGGTCTTAGATAGAGTGTTATAATGCTATGGTGCCCCTTACACCAGAGCGCCAACCTTTCTTTGTAAAAAAAACCCTTCTAGAATTGTATTTTTTGAAATCCAATCTCTGTTTTTCCTTTGCTCAACTTCTTTGTGCTTCAATGCTTCTTCCTATTGACCTTTGACACTCATATTTATGAGAAATAAGCACTTTGCTGTTCATATTTTGTGACCTTCTTCCTTATTTTGATTTTTTCTGCTGTTGAGAACTTGGAATCAATCCTCTGCTTTCTTCTCTCTTATCTGACTGAGCGGGAATTCTGGTGAAGGGCATCAGAAATCTATGAATCATCTCATTTTGTTTTTTGAGGTCATTGTTCTTAAACATATCTCTTTTGTGTGAATTGTTTGATTTTATTTGTTATCTTTTTTTTTTCTTTAGCTTCTTGTTTCAATCATAGCAAGAGGGTGTGTTGTTTGTGTGAAATTTTCTTATGCTTGTCCGAATCTCCTTGCTCTGAAAGGGTAGTTGGCAGGAGAATGTTTTGCATTGAATTAATCCTCATTCACATACAAATGACAAAAATACATCTTAGTGATTGGTTTGCATATTAGAAGGAATTTATGAAATGTTTTAGCATTGCATCAAATTCGATTGAGAACAAATTGATTGAGGACATTCCATATTAGTGTTTGATAGTGAAAATGACTCTTTCTCTTTCCCTTAAATAGGCATTCATTGAAAATAAACAATTGCTTATCATATTTTATTCATATTTTGGGAATTGAGTCATCATTCCATCAGTTTCACTTTCATACACCCTTTGAGTAAAGAACAACTGTAAAATGAACGCTAATTAAAATTATCTAGAACATTTTTTGTTTTTAGGATCTTCCACCAATAGTAGACTAGGGTTAGCACTTTGGATTAGGCTATGAGTACAACTCTCTAAAGTTTTCGAAACAAACATTAGAATCCTGAGCTAGGGAGAGTCAAATCCAATTGTCACATCAGTTTTCTGGGATCCCCCTCTCACACAGGGGTTACGCACGAGGTCGCATTCGGGTGAATTACAGATATTATCCCTCCGTGGTTCAACTATTTGTAGTGGTCGGATCTTATATTGGGGGTCACTTGAAGGTATACCCAAGATTATGTGTGGGATCCTCTCGGGTTGATTTCAAACTTGTTATCCTACCCATACGTTTCAGATCGGATTGTTGATTGTACCCGCCCAGGGACTAACTGCGAATTGGTGTCTTTAGTTGCCATAATATTTAGGTACTTACACAAGGTGACAATGAAGGGGAGTCTCACTGTACCTGGAATAAACATTGGTCAAACTCACTCGGGCTCCTTGGAAGGTAAATCCACAATTACTGCGTGGAAGCTTCCACCAAGGTGAAAGTCCATTAAGAAGGTCACCATTGTAACTATTCCAGCATATCCTAGCCCCTTCTCGACTTGATCACACGACGTTGGATTTCATCACCAACTAGTACGATCATCGAGAGAAGTTTTGTTTGCTTGGTTGATTCCTATATTTTATTAGTGTATGCTATTTCTTTTTGTTAGTTGGCCCTAGATTTCCAATGTGTTCTATTATTCTCCAAAATTGAGCCTGTAGACGATAAAGGTCTTCGCCGATCACATAGGATGCAAGGGATGCCTCCGGAAGGCTATCAACCCTTATCTCCTAACCCTCCAGAAGATAACTACTGTAGAGAGGTAGAAAATCAATCCGACGCTGGAAGTGTTATTACTCCTCCGTTAGATAACTTAGAAGGCGCTTTGGTTACGGTTAAAAATCCCACTACATCTGTGTCGGTAACACCTCTTGAACCACTTTTGGTTCGTTTAGACTCCCTTGGGAACATCATAGACGAAGAGGTCCCACGATTACCAGAGAGGACTTTTACCAAAACATATATGGGATGCATAGAACCAATCTTTGGTGATGAGTATAGGACTCCTATTCATCCTAGCACCACAGTAGATACCAATCCCACACCTGCTCGTTCTGTATGGAGGACTTCATTGGGACGTGATCTCTATGAACATTTCAAATCCTTTCGACAACCCTTTCATCCTCATGACCCTCCTAGTGAAACATGACCATCAGGTAAAACCATGAATCACCCAGTCGATCAGGTTATTAACCCTACTGTTACACCAGCACAAGTCCATCCTAATGCTGGACTCATCACTTGTACTCATATCCAAGGCACTTCAATCTCTACCCCCGTTTCTACAAGCTTTTACTCTACAACTCCACATGTTACACATGATCCTACTGGGACATCTTCTCACCTAAGAATGCAGACCCCTGCTAGCCAAACACAATTGGCTGGAGGGAAACCACCATCTAACGAACCTTTACCTTCTGGAGGACTACCTTTCCATGGTGGGCCTACCCCTTCTGGGGGACATCCCCCTTTTCATGCTCCTCCTGGAGGGAAACCTCTGTTTTCCAGTCATACCCCAGTCGTAAGTCGACTACTAGCAGGGGGGAAACCTTCGTTTTCTGGAAACCCTTCACAATCCTAGGGCGTATCTTCAAGAAGAAATTTTATTCAACCCCACGTTGGGGGGCACTCATCTCATAATCCACTAGGAGGAATATCAAATCCTGTTCCTTCCGGAACATTTTACGAACAACCTTATCCGAGCGGCATCCCAAACACCACCTGGACTTCTCCGGGACCACAGTCTTATCCACCTCATGGGTCTAATGTATATCCACCTTTGGGATCTACTCCTTACCATTCTCAAGGGAAAAATGTTTATCCTCCTCATGGGCAAACAAATCACTCGGCCTATAATGCTCAGAACCCACCGAGTTATGCAAATGTTTCTCATCCATCATCGAATCCTGCTTATCTTGGCCAGCAACAACCATATGTAGGAGGACCTACTGGTTACAACTATCCACCTAACCCAGTTTATGGTCCTACTGGTGCTCCTATGCCACACTAGTATCATCCACAAATTAACTGACATCTACCTTTCCTTGCGGCTCTGTATCTCCCACACTTGTCTCAGTTAACTAATGATCCTATTTTTCATTCAGCGGTTTGGTCAATCATTCCAGCTAAACTTCCTTCTGATATTCCGAAATTTGACGAAAAATCTAGCGAATATCCAAACAACCATGTGATGACTTTCCATTTGTGGTGTTCATCAAAATTCCTCATGGATGATTTTGAACATTTTCGTCTTTTCCAGCGAACACTTACAAGCTCGGCAACAAAATGTTATATTGAACTACCACGTGCTTCTTTTCATAATTTCAATTCCCTTGCCATGTCTTTCCTCACACACTTTCAACTACGTATTCACTACAAGACGGGTACTGAACTCTTGACCTCCCTTCGTCAAACTGACTCTGTGCATATCTCTGACCATATTCATGAGTGGAGGCGACGACGAAGGATGATCAAGGCAATCATTCTTGACATATTATTGGTGGAATGGTTTACTAAATCACTTTTACCCCCGATCGCTCGTGATGTCGCTATGGGTGGCGTGGTCACAGAGGAAAAAGCCATCACTCGAGCTCAATATTTAGATTTGGTTTATTCCCAATCTGGTACTTTGTATGATTTTCTTCTGAATGATGCTCGAGCTAATATAGATCCATCTAAACCATCATCCTCATCTCATGCGGATGGTGTTGTCGGTTTCGTCAACACTCAATCTACTTCCCAATTGCTCACACTCTCCTCTACCTCCCCCCAAACTCAGATCTCTGAGGTGAATGTAGTTCAATCTGCCCCTTCACAACAATCCAGAGGTAAGAAGAAGACAAAGAATAAATCAAAAAATAATAGTGAACAACCAAAAAATCAAGCTCAAACACCTGCTACCAAAAAACAACCACAATAGAAACTGATATTCCTGTGTATCATTTGTGGTGATGATCACTACACTCGAGACTGTCCACTTCACAATGAAGTGGCCAAAATTTTCCAAGGAAAGTCACAACCCACTTTTCTTACTCAGCCTTTTCCACAACAACAATCCATGGTTTCTCAAACCCCCTCTCATGGGGGTAGTTCTATCCATCCTAATGATGAGGCCTTGTCGAGTGCACATATTTATATGTTTAATGGGATTAATTTGACCACTCTCTCTAAGACATATGACACACCAGGTAACCCTGACAAAGGAAAAGACACTAACGGTACCGGTAATTTACCGTATCCATTATCGTCCTCCGTTAGTCTTCCATCGGTTAATCCTCCGTTTGGACCACTTTAGATTGAGAAACCCACGTTCAACTCTATCTTACGCCCTCCTAAGAGCACTATTTGCAAAGCTACCTTTAATCCTAGTTCACGTGCCACCTAGAACTACAACATTGTTGAAGATTTGGATCAAGCACCGTGTGCTATGTCTGCATTAGAAGTTCTACAACACTGCCCCAGTCAATGTAGAATTATTTTGTCCACTATTGGCATTGTTGATCCTGAGTCGTCCAACCATATCATGTTTAACCTGGACAATTATGCATCTCGTCTCTCCCACCAACTTTCTTTCCAAGTTGATGTTGTTTTTCACAATCAACAAATACACCGAACTATTCTGGATGAGGGAGCCTCGACTTGTGTCATGTCTTTGGCATGTTGGAAAGGTTTAAAATCACCCACACTTAACAAATCCCCAACGATGTTACGCACCTTCGATGGGCAAGGTTTTAATCCCCATGGGCTTTTACAGTCCCTGCCCATCCAATTGGGTGGCAAAACTGTTACTATTGATGTCGAGGTGGTTGATGCTCCCCTCAATTACAACTTGTTACTTGGAAGAAGTTGGTTTTATGCTATGACTACCATTGCCTATCCGTTTTTTCGATGTGTACAATTTCCTCATCAAGGCAAAATTGTCACTGTTGATCAGTTGGATTTTTGCACGACCGATGCTCGCACTCCTGCTACCAACAATATTCCTTTCTTGGGAGACCACAAAATCATGTATGAAAGCATTGGTGTTGGCTTACTGAAATATTCTAGCCTCACAGGTACCTTCCGTACACCACTTCCACTGACTACACATCATATTGCCACCGTCGATATGATTTCGACCGTGGCTTATCAATCTTTGGAATCATCTGACCCTTGGATTGTACCTCGTCTGTTGGAATTCGATGCACTAGGTGACACCGTGCCACTTAGTCCAGTCGAAACATCATATGTTTCTATCCAATCCGCTTCTCCGTCGTCGAATGACCAACATCTATTGGCACATGACAGTTCTTCGATGCAATCACGATTGAGTTCCTTGTCATCTGTGATCGACTACATTTCCCCAATTTTTCCTTTTAATGAATCTATTCCAAAAATACTTTGCATTGACAAGTTACCTTAGGATAATAACCATCATCGATCCTATTTTCTTCCCCCTCGTGAAGAAATTCGGGAAGATATACACTCTATCTCCTCTGCTGATGTTGATTTTCCATCATCTCCCATGATTTCAACTTCCGATGATTTGGATCCGGTAGTGGACATGGTGATTTATTCAGTAGGGTTGTTGGAGCTTGATATCCTTACCCCTGTCGAGACTCTCGACATGTGTTCCTTCCCGAGTGATTATCTTCCATCCAACGAAGATCTCCTGGAGGCCATGACTGAGTTTTGTCCCTTGACATGGTATCCCTCCAGAGAATTATCCTCTTGGAAGCCATGATCAAGAAGCAGTTACGAGCATAGTTTCTCTTCTCTGTGGCGAGCTCGTTAAAAAATTAAATAGAGGTCACAAGCATAGTTTTCCTATCTGTAGCAATCTCGTTAAAAAATGAAACAACAATCTGGGGATCGCACCCAGAACCCTTAGCATAGTTCTTTTCCTGTGTCAAGCTCGTTAAAAAATGAAACAGTCACCTCTCTTGAACCTTCTTTTCATCCACCCTTCTCCTTTTTTTCATCTACTGGAGAAATTGGTGACAACCTCAAAGTCGGTGAATGAATTGAAGCTTGGAGGGCATGTCTCTAGCCTTTGATGATCATTCTAGAGTTAAGCCACTAGATTTCAAGCTGGGGGCATATCGAGCTTAGTCTTTGTTCTTTCTCGTGCTCGTAAATAGATGAGAATCCATCTGGGTAAACTTTTATCTCTTTTTCGGACTTGTGTGGATACATGAAAAAGGAACCCCCTGGAGTCTCCTTTAAGCTCTTTTCAGACTCTCTAAACATGAAAAGATTTCCGAGTAATCTTGCTTCCTTTCCCACTCGTTAAAAGGTTTGAAAGGGCATCTTTCGAGTGATAATTTATCTCTTTTTCGGCCTCGCGAGACTAACATTATGAAAAAGGACAACATTGGAGTCATCTTTAAGTTCTTTTCAGACTCTCTAAACATGAAAAGATTGCTTGAGTGACCTTGTTCTCTTCACGCTCGTTAAAGTATTTGAAGAAAACATCTATTGAGCGATAGTTTATCTCTTTTTCGGTCTCATCAGACTACTTTATGAAAAAGGAACTGAGAGAGTTCTCTTTTAAGTGTTTTTCCAAACTCTATAATCATGAAAAACCTTTGAGTTTACCTTCTTTGGACTCGTTAAACCATCATACATTGAAGGGCCCATATGGAACTGAACCCTTACTTCTTCCAGTTCGTTAAACAAAGGAAGAGGAACTTACCGAAGGTGAGTTATATCGAGCATGTGTTACCCTCCTCGAGCTCGTTAAATAAAAAAGAGGTACTCTTTTATATGGATGGGGGAAAAATTGAAAGAAGCAAGCCAAGCAGTTTTTGAGAACATTACCAAGCAACTCTTAGAGTCGCCCTTGAACGTGACACTTTGTCTTTGCGTACATATTAATCCGCTAAACCTCTTCACTGAACCAATCCTCCGATTTTTTCTTACTCCTTTGGGTCACCCGAATAAAGTCACAGTATCCACTGCATCATCATGTTTTGGTCCATGTCATGTTTCTGCTGTTGTGCCTTAGTGTTCAAGGGAAGTATCCACCTCGAGAGTCAGCCATCACAAATACATTGTCTCAATACTCGTGTCGGTCCATGTTCATTTGATCTACCAATTACATCTCTGTTTCTGTTTCTTTTCATTGATGGGGGATACATCAAGGCCCTCCTTCGATGAATCTATTCCTATCGACTTCAACACATTATCCAGGAACTAGACTTAGAAACCAATTAGTACTTTGGTACTTGCATGCCTCAATGGTAGGCCTCCTCACATTCGACAGTGGGTTTACATCATTGACCTCTAATCAGATGATTCCACACATGTTCAACTTCATCTCATCCATTCACATTTGTTGGAATGTACTAGGGTACCTTGGGAGTCATTGACAACAATGGTGATTTCCCTCGCGCTTGTTAACGGTTTATATCATTGACCGGTAATCAAGTGGTTTCTGCCATGTTTGAAATCAGTACATCTATTCACATGGTTAGATTCATACTACATTGGGAGTAGTAAGAATACCCTGGGTTGAGTGATCACTCTTATATGTACTTTGCCCAGGTTGCGAAGGATTTTCTTTTGAACAATGACACATATACTGTTACATAGATCCACTTTGTATTGGTCGTGGCCATGTCTTGTCATCTTGTAGACCCACTGTGTATTCTTCATGGCTATGATCAATTCAGGTCATGGGAGTATCAATCCACAGTGTATCTTCAGTGGCTATACCATTTTGTCAATATAATCATGGATCCGAAGTGTATTTTATGGCGGCCATATCTTGCAAGTCTTTATCACCCAAGCATAGGTATGCCTGCCTTGGGTTTGAAACATGTCATAATATTTGTTGGATGTTTGTGTGAAGCTTCTATCAAGTTCTCTGCATATACACCCTTGCTTTAAATATTTGTAAAGTGTTCTGACCATCATCCTCTCTTCTGACCTCACACTTTAGGGGGCATTCTGTTACACATGAAATTTGCACACCTAGGTACCTCGCCCTAAGTGTCGTAAAGTGTCGTATAAGTGTCGCATACACCTTGATACCATGGAATAACCTATGTCACAATCCCTAGTCAATGTGGAGGAGGGATATATTACATGAAGGCAAAGAAATACTAAGTACACATGAATTATTGTTAATATTCATGGAAAAGAAACTGATTAAGTGAGAGAATCAAGTGCACATGAATTATTATTAATATTCATGAAAAACAAAGTAATTAAGTGTGAGGATCCACCTCACATTTGGTTTCCTATTTTTTAGGGAAGGTGGAGGATCTCATGGATGGTTGGAATATTTCCTCCTTAAAATCCTTAAGAGATATTTCCTCCCCAAAATCCTTAAGAGATATTTTCTCCCTAAATATCTTAGAGATCCCTTTCTTAGTGGATCTGATGAGAGATTCTCTCCATGGTGGTTAAGTCTCCAAATCTTATATAATGAGGGATTTCCATGGAGGAGAAAAAATGGAGTTTGAGAATTGTACCAAACTTATGATCTCATGAGTGGTATTGGAACATCAACATTCTTTGTATGGACTGTTTAAGCAAGGGTTTAGACAAGGGGAACTTGATGAAGCTGCTGCACTCACATCTATGGTTGTAAGTTTTCTTCATTGTTGTTCTCATTAATATAATATGCTTCGCCTGTTTCTTTTGAATTTGTGTTTGATCTAGCATGAATTTGTCTCTAATAGATAGATCTATTTCGAGCTAATCTCAGTAGAGTAGGAAGCTGGTTGTACTTTTCTTTGTCTACAAGGCTTATCGAGGAGTTTAAGACTGGATCTCAACTCGGACTATGCAGGGACAAACACCGGTAAACAGGTACTTCTTTTCTCCTTCCTCCTCACACATTAGTTTATCTAGATCTAAAAGGAAGTCAGTGTCCATGATAAGCATATTCTGTCTTAAGAGTTAAGAGTCTAGCTCTCAAGAGGAAATCTACCTGTTCACAGGGAGATTTTCCTACAACAAACATAAAGTCGGCAAAAGAAGGACGATAGGACAACACTAGCCGAAATTAAATCACGACAAGGACCGATAGGACATCACATTAAACACACCAACTAGAGATGGAAAAGAAATCATACTGACAAGTACAAAACTGCCACAGATGCATTGAACCCACAGTAGGGTGCATTAAACACATAATGAAGGAAGCGTCCTCGACAAGCTTAATGACAATCCCATACAACACACGAGCATGAGAGAAACTAGTCTAATCGAGAAAGGAGAACAAAGAGAGAGTAATAGCCACTAGAATGAACATAGCGAGACTACAGAGCTCACATAAGCTATTCGAAATCAACAAGTGTTTGATAGTCACCACTATGGCACCACTGAAGCCAACATAATCATGCCATACTGCCAAGATGACTAGTGTGAATACTAGGTCACGAGGACTGTTGGAAGAAAATGTCCAGCAGCAGTCGGAGATTGTTGATATCGACGAAATCCCATCCCCAGAGACGATATTGACGAACTCTACACCAATTGTGGAATAAATTCAGCAACGACAAGCAGAGTCCATGAAAGTGGATACACCTGTAGTGGCGCAAGAGCCTCAAAACGAGAAAGTGGAAACCCAAAAGGGAGTGCAACCAAAAAGCACCGAAGAAACCTTGTAAGTTAACGGAATGGAAAATAATCTGGAAGCAACCAGACAAGTCTCAAATGACCCTCTTAGGTCAACCAATAGGGGAGACCGCTGAAGATGCCCCGGCTTGGCCAGAATGGCTTACTGGGGAACAACCGAAAGCTATTGGAACTTTGAACCAACCACCACAATAGGAAGACACAGTACATATACCGAGCTCACCCTGCAGGAAGCCTGCAACAAAAATTGTTCTACCACACATACCAGTTGGAGTACAGGTAGAATCCGAGCTACTGGGTCACGTTGGGAAGATCAAATATTCAAACCATGATGTATTAGACGAAACCAAGTTCCCATAACTTGTGCGAAGGGTCTTTATAGAGACCATAGGCACAACCCAGCTGGGAGAAGAGATTACCTATCCATACCAGTGGGAAACTGGGATGGACAAAACAAAAATCTTAGGTCTGGTGACCCTACCACATTTTGGCAGAGGCTAGTACACAAGATCCTGCGTCAAGTAGTTGTTAGCAGTCACACATGGAGGGGACATAGGGCTGGACAAACCCATCCCCATAGCTGTTTATCTTATCGCACAAATCACAGGGTTACCAACTCGGGGTATGGATCTCGTGTTGATTCTTGACGACAAATCCAAGGAGAAAGCATTGGAAGAAGAAATGAAGAAGAAGTATGGCACTGCCAGGGGACCAAGAGGCACCATGATCAAATGAATCAACAACGCAAGTACACAATTGGGTGCAAAGATATTAGCCTACAAATTGCTAAGAAAATGCCACAAATACAAAGTACCAACGAGAGTCATTGCAGTTGCATATCAGTGCGCCGAAGGCACCTCAATGAGCTGGGAACCATATTTATTAAACTTATTTCAATAGGAATGCAAGGATGTGCATGACCTAGGAACAAAATTCCATTACTCATGGATGATCACCCTAATAGCCTTCATGGGATGGCGAGAACCATGGTATGTAATTTTTTGTACCAGATCATAGCCAATGGGAGTGAGGTACCTACTACTGAGATATGGGCTGCAAGCCAAGCATAAGAGGGAGAATTGAATCATATTTGAAGCATACCTACACAACATACATGAAGCTATCAGCTAATCATGGAGAATAACACCAGATGCTATCACGCGATATGAAGACATCGCCAACTTCTGGGCCACACGCTAAATAATGTGGATACAACGAAGGCAGGATCCAGATAAACACTAGCTATAGATGTGCTATTGCATCATAGAGGGTGATATCGACATAGTCATCAGAAAATGTCCCGATGAATGGAGAATCCCAGGCATTACCCAGGAAGTCCCAGAACGAACAATAGAAGGAGAGGTAGAGAAGGAGGAAACACAGCCCTCGAAAATCCAAGTGCCCAAGAAACCAAGAACCGACCAAAGAAAGATGATTTAGGTAGACAAAGGTTCAAAAAAGGAAGTAACCTAGAAGGGGAAGAAAGAGACTACACAACCAACCAACAGACAACATAAACAATCTAAGGGAGTGCAGGAGACCGCCCCAAATCCCAATACGCAGGAATCAGGGGGAACTAAGAGACCGATACCACAAACAAGAGGCATGCACAAGTAAAAAAGGGCGCAACGAACATAACCCAACTATATGATCACAGAGGATGATGGGGAAATGATCGCCAAAATGGTCCAAGATTGTCTAACAGAGAACTTCGATCATGAAACACATCACAGGGATAAAATACAAAAAGAACTGCAAGATATGTGGCAGTTCCTCAAGAAACTCGAGGAAGTACAGATAGCAAGCAACAACAGAGGCATAGAGCCATCAACACCACATACCAACGAGAGAGTGGAGGTAGAAGAATGAGACCAAGTCCACTCAATGCCACACACAAACACAACGATCTACATCACACCTAAGATGTTTCACATGGATGAAATCGTGGGGCAAATACCCCTAAAGGATTTAAACCACATCTAATTGGTCTTGACATGGATTCCATCAAGGGCACTACACAAGTTACAGGTGAGATTCGACCATGAGGTACAGTCTCGTGCACATAGAAACTTAGTCGAGATACAACAAGTAACAAAGAAGAGGGAGGTGCTGGACAAATATTCCGAGCAGGACAAGCTCAAAAATCAGGAGCAAAAATAATGTAGGAGTGAATTGGAACGAAGACTGGGAGGAGTTTTTGAGAAACTTACAAAAACCGCGCAAGGAAACAAACTCCCCGTAGAAAAAAAGATCGATCAGATTGAGTAGGACATTGAGCAATATCATAAGGAGCTCAAGACTCTCCGAGAGTAGCTTACACCAACCATTGCACCAATAGTGAAGGAGAAAAGGAAGAAAGAAGCAACAACATAGCTACAGGAGATAGAGCAACAGGTTAGCACAACAATTGACTTGTTCAACAAAGTAGCGTAGCTTTGGAAAAGGTTGGAGGAGGATCCACAGGTCCAACGTTGGGACAAAGAAGAGGAAAGGATCAATGCAGTGATCCAAGAGCTCAAGAAGAGGTAGAAGACCATAGCAATCCCATAATGAGTCAAAGGGATACAAGAGATTAAGAAGATGCAAGCAGAACTTATCACTACACAAACACAGAGACATGAGCTCCAGGCTCAAATAGAGCCATTGCAGGAACGAGTAGCAGAAGTAATCACACAGGTAGAAGGATATAAAACACAGATAGCACAAACCCAGGCATAATGTGCGATATTGCTGAGCAATGAAGTGACAAATTAGGTAGTGGACACCATCAAGGAGAAGACCACGTAGGCACTGAAAAAAACAATAGAGCTCAAGGAAAAGTTCTAGACGATCACCAAGGAGATCGAGGAAGCTCAGAAGGATTAGGTGAATCAGGACGAGTCACATATCAGTGTTGGGGGCATGTTGGAAGTAGGCCAATGTGGAAAGAAGGATGATCGTGGGGAAATAATGTGTGCAGAAACTAAAGTAACAACTGGAGGGAAACACAACACGCGCGCATGCAAGAAAGCGTGCACAAGGGAAGCAGAAGCTGGGAGGAAGAAAAAACACGCGCATGGGGGGAAGACCTAACTTCGGTAGGGTTAGGGTTTTTGTAATACATTGTAAATGGATGAAGATCTCAATAGATATAAATATAGATACGTAGGTATAATAGAGGGTTCCAGTTTTGGTTGTGTAAGGCTGGTTCTTGATTATTTTGTCTCTGTATTGTTCATGTCAAATATATAGGAGTCGATGTGATATGTAATATTGGGATGAACTATTTTGTAAGATGTTGAGCTAAGAACATAGGAGAGGAGGACGATCTGAGGATTATATCTCAGGTTGAGGATCCCGGTGCGATCTAGTTCACCCCATATAGATCTTACCCATATGAGGATAAGTGTAAGGACACGATGCTGGAGATGCATAACTACCATAATAAAAGAGCCAAATCTTTGTGGATGTATCCCAGGAGGGGGTGAACCATGGTAATATCTATGTAATGTGATGAATGCATATATGTCTTTACTTTCCTTTCAATAGTTAATTGTTGTGCTTGATGAATGAGTTAATATATTGTTATGGAATACGATTGTGCTGCTTGAGAAATAAATTGTGGTAGATAAGTGCGTGACTGTGAATAATAGTAGATTGCAATCATAATTTGTAGTGCATGGATATGAATAATAAACCCATATCTCATACTCAATCCTAGGTTATAAACAACTGAGTCTTAAAACCACCCATTTAAAGCTATCTCGGGTGAGACTGCACAATGAATCTTGTGTACAATGTTGCCTTCTGGTTTACCAGGAGGGCCGATAGTTTTAGAGGCTTTGTTGGAAACCCAAAAGACATGAACCCTGGGTCAATAAATCAGATGGTCAATAAAGAAGAGTAAGTAACATATAACCAACATTGATCTTCTTCAGAGTTAGGACTTTGATAGATTTCTTTCGGATTAAGTAATTCTCCCTTGAGTGATTTAATTTTCTTCCTCTCTTTCTTTAATTCACTTAAAGCGCTAATTAGTTCTGCTTCAAGATCTACCTCACCTTCTTCTTCATAATCCTCTTCATCATTTTCAAAATCCATAAAGAGTACATTTCTTGAGTCACTGTGACTATCATCATCCTGATCTGATGATGAACTATCCTCCTTTGAGTAGAGACTTTTCTTGAAAGATTTCTTCTTGTTTCTTCTCTTGTCTCCATTTTGATATTTCTTTTCTTTCTTAGGAAATTATTCTTCATCATTCTCTTTGTTCTTAGCATATGGACATTTATTAGCAAAATGACCAATTTCACCACAGTTAAAACATTTAAAAGGAAGCTTACCTTTGAACTTGCATGTTCCTTTGTTTAACTTCCTTACGAAGTTGTCCATCTCTTCATATTCATCAGAATCATCGTTGGAGCTACAGTCTTAGTTCGACTTTTTCTTTGGCTCCTGTTTGTTCTTCTTTGTCTTCTTGGATGCCTTGAACGATGCTTCCTTCTTGGGTGGATTATCCTGTTCTTTTCTCATCTCATAAGCTGTGAATATTGCATGTAGCTCGTCCATCTTATCTTCTAGGGCTGAAATCTTAGGATTAAATCTCATTGGAAGAGACCTTAGTATCTTCTGGACAATAATGCATTCTTTAATTTCTTCTCCCAATCCTATAATGAAATTTTCTAGAGATTGTGACATAGGTTATTCCATGGTGTCAAGGTGTATGAGACACTTATATGACACTTATGATACTTAGGGAGAGGTACCCAGGTGTGCAAATTTCATGTGTAATAGTAACACATGCTCGATATAAGCTCATCCTTTGGACAAGTCCTTCAGAGTATTTTTAATGAACCCTAGGAAGGAGTGGTTCGTTCCTAGATAATCCTTTCAATGTATGTTTTACGAGCCCAAAGAAAGTAAACTTGATGGTTTTTCATGTTTAGAGAGTTTTAAAAACACTTAAAGGGAACTCCCAGATGGAATTTTTCGTAAGTTTAGTCTCCCAAGCCCAAAAAAGTATAAAATAATACTTAGGAGAACTCTCCTAACTATATGTTCAGGGTGTTCCTTTTTTGTAAGTAGTCTAATGAGATCGAAAAAGAGATAAACTAGTGCTCAACAAACATGCTTTCTAATTCACTTTAACGAGCGTGAAAGGCAACAATATTGCTTGACAATCTTTTCATGTTTAGAGAGTTTGAAAAGATCTTAAAGGAAATTCCAGGGCGTTAAGTTTTCATATAACCTTTACGAGTCTGAAAAAGTGATAAAAGTCTACTCGGTCACATTCTAATGTATTTACGAACACGAGAGAGAAAAAATATTAAGCTTGGAATTGGTTTCATTTTTACACAATCTTGAAACAAAATTAAACTATGATTGTAATTTCTCAACGTAATTTACAAAGGTTTTGAGGGAAACCCATGGGTGGTTGGTACTCTACCCCTAGCTTGAGAAGCTAGATGATTAACTCCATAATGATAATCAAAGGCTGGAGACATGCCGCCCCAAGCTTCGTTTCACTCGTCAACACTTATATTGTCACCGATTTCTGTACTAGATGGAGGAAAAAGGTCAACTAAAAAAGGTGGATGAAAGGAAGGTTCAATTATGAGATCTAGTTAAAGACTCGACTCAACGGGAGAGGTGATTGTTTCATTTTTTAACGAGCTTGACACATGAAAAAAACTATGCTCATAGGCGGGTTTAATTTTTACACATTCTTGAAGCTAGAAAAAAATATGCTTGGGAAGGAAATTGGGTTCGATTACCAGTCCTCTATTTCATTTTTTAATGAGCTTTCCACAGGGAGAGAAAAACTATGCTTGTAACTCCAGGTTCAATCCCCAAATTTCTATTTCATTTTTTTAACGAGCTTTCTACAGAGAGGAAAACTATGCTTAATACCTCTGTTTCATTATTTAACGAGCTTTCCACAAAGAAACAAAACCATGCTCAAAACCTTTCCTTGATCATGGATACCAATAAGGCAGTTCTATGGAAGGAATACATGTCAAGGGACAAACATCAACCATGGCTTCCAGGAGATCTTCACTAGATAACAGAAAAACACTCCGAAAGGAATACATGTCGACGACCTTGATAAGGGTAGGGAGATATGGCTCTAATAACCATATCAAAGAGATGACCATGTCAACTACCATATCTAAATCAAGAGAAGGGAGATATTCCCTCACATTCAGAATTGAACACATGGGACATGTCGTTATATAATTGACCTGCGATGAGGGGGACATCGCTGAAATGTATGGACCATTCAGGGAAGGCAGATGGTTGACCATCAGATGAGGGTCAATGAATGAAAACTGTTCAATCATTACTATGTTTCCGTTGTGAGTGAAACATATCACTCGAAAGAGAGTAGACACAAAATATCTCATAACGTAGACATAGTCTCGCCCGAGGAGCATGTTAAAATCCAAGGGGTAGTGAACTACCATCACATTGACATAGATCCTTGTTCATCCCAAAGTAATCAAAAACCGAGGAAGGATCCCAAAAGTTTGACTAACTCTTCTTTCAAAGGTCAACAGATTCTGAGTCACGGGACCCAGCTGTGGGGAACCAAAATCTTTCCAAGCATTCATGGTTAAGTGCTAACAAAAGAATGATCGTATATTATAGTGTTAGGAATATTCCTACCACAAACCTGTACGATGATTTTAAAAGTAATGTAAGAAGGGGTTCCAATCAATAGAAATCATCTGATTGCTTGAAGGGGTTTTTTCGGATCCAACATGACTTCTTACAGTTGGAGGCTTAGTCTCTTTTTTATTCTTCTTCTTCTTCTCCTTCCATTTCTTCTTCTTCTTATCAAACTAAATACTCACTTTAGATATTTTACTAGGAAAAGAAGGAGAAAGGGAAGGAGACTTGATGAGTGAAGAAGAAGAAAGGTCAACATGAGGTTCATTTGTGGGTGGTGTGCTTACATTCGAAGAATTAGGTGCATTCGAAGCACTGGGAAAAGTTGAGATCACCGGAGTGGGGAACAACCAAACTGGTAAGCTGATGGTGAGTCCCGTAAGACTTAGTGTGGCAATGCACGAAGGACCATCGTTCCCAAAAGAAGGAAAGGTGAAAGGTTCCCTGGGAAAAGGGTTTCCTTTGTTGGTACTCTGAGGAACTGACTCCATTAACATTGACTCGACCTAAGGTCCACTAGGGAAAACAAACAAGACATGATACAAATCTAAGAAGCAAGCAATGAAACAAACCTTCCCATAATGAAACCACTAGTTGGTGATGAAATCCAACGTCGCGAGATCAATATAGGAAGGGGCAGGGATAGAGCGTGTTGTTCCTGAGATTTACTCTAAGCTCATAAAATAATGCCAGGCATCCAAAATTTAAAATATTTGTTTTTTATAATGATTTTCTACCTTCAGTATTAAGATGGAACTTCAAATAACTTAATGATTAGAAAACACATAGGCAATATCTCTTTCTTTGAGTTTTTTTTATAAATATTGAAGAGATGAAAAGTAGAAATGTATTAAATTTTTTTGTCAAACAAAGTAAGGTATCCATGTTGGAGTTACTTCACACACACCTAGGATTTATTTTTCCTAAGGTTTTTCCTTGTTTATTAGTCATAATTAGTCATTATCTAGTCTCCTATACTTTAGGGGAGAATAGTCCACCTCGAGAATATTCTCTTTCAGTTGACACTTCAATTTGACTAATTGAGTTGAGTTTAGATGCTGCATTGGTTTTGTCACCATGCAACATTGGGATCATCACCAGATAATGTGCACTTGCCTTGGGATCACCACCAGACTTGCGCATTACCCTTAATTTCCCAAGTTAACTCCTCACTACTCTTTGCTCAGTTAGTTAACTGAAGACTAGTTGACTACTTAACTCAAATAGGTGGCAGTTCACTCCCGTAACTGCTTGAGAGACTAGACTAGGTGGTAGTTCACTCCCGTAACTGCTAGTGTGTGTCCAAATCACTCTAGACCACCACTATGGCGCATTGGTTCTCCTCCAATGCTCACTCATTTATTTATACAAAGTATATCATGTGTAAATTATTCATTATTCATAACGATTAATGAGAATTATTTAATTCTTTCTCTCCTTCTTCTTCTTTCTCAAATTATTTCTACAAATGTGTATATTATTGTTTAGATATATCTATTTTGTGTAGGTTCAACACATTTACATGGTATTAGAGCTGAAAGACTGCTAAGCAAAAGCTACACCAAAATGTTTTGCAAGTACAAAAGATTGAAGACAACAGAAAGATGTATTTCCAAAAAGAATTCATTCTTACACCTTACAACTATTTTGTATGGAATGGGAAAATAGCCATACATCTCCGAACCAGAGGGTTGTACATGTTAACCTTGAATACATCTACAAAACTAACATCATCCATAGAAAAATCCAAGTACTTAAATCACATGGATGAGGCACTCGAAACAATTTGCAGTCTTATTTCTCCCGATCTCCTTTTTCACATATCTTCCTGTAAGAATCCCAATGAAGCTTGGACCAACTTGGAAGGGATCTTTGAAAAACATGATGAGATGAGGGGACACATGATGGAGGTGGAGCTTCTCACATTGGATCCAAAAAGCTTTGACAATATCCAAGATTTCTTTACAAAATTCAAGGATTTACTGTCACAACTCAAAGCTTGCAGGGTTGATAAATCGAAGGAGGAGAAACATATGGTTATCACCATTCTCTCCAATATTGGTCCTGAATTATCTGTATTCATATCCACATTCCATTCTATCAGATTCGCCTCTGGAGCCACCTGGAAGATTCCTTCTCTTGAGGACTTTATCAAATCTTTGACATAAGAGAAAACCAAGCTCATCAAGATGGGAACAATCAAAGGACCAAGGGAACATGCACTCACTGTGCATGATGGAAGACAAAAATATCATAAATCTAAAGATAAATATAAATGAAAATCTCATGCATATCCGAATAAGGAAGGGTACACAAAACCCTTCACCGATGCCTCTGGATCCAAAGGGGAAAAGGGAAGAAAAGGGGAGAAATGCTCGTACTGTCACAAAGGATTCCATCCAGAATCCACATGCATGAAAAATAAAATATATCTAATGTCTCAAATACTTCAACAAAACAACCTTGGAGATCGCATCCTCGAGGGTGCCAAGAAGAAGAAGCCAGAAGATCCGAATTCCAAGAAAGGCAATTCTAGCTATGCCTTGATTGCCATCAACTCCTCTCCCAATGCTTGGATCGTTGATTTAGGAGAATCACATCATATGGTTGCATCAAAAGTAGTATATTCTTCATTGGATGCATGCAAAGGTCCTCCTATTCTGATGGGGTATAATTCTTCTATCGAAGTCATCGACAAAGGAAGGATTGAACTCACCAACGGAAGCTTCGAGAATGTGCTGCACGTTCCCAAACTTTCTGTCAACCTTCTCTCCATGTATCAAATGATGAATTCTAGAATCAGAAAGAAAGTCATATTCACACCAAATTCCATGGACATATATGACATGGAAACCAACTCTAGGGTTTCTACCGGTGAGGTAAATCATCAGTCTAGATTGTATACTTTTTCTGAATTCATTGAACTTGATTCTTCTTTACTGCATACTCATTCTGATGAAAGTAGTAGGATATGGAATGAAAGGTTTGGACATTTGAATTTCATATACATGCAACATATTAGCAAGAAAATATTGGTTGATGGTCTACCAGACATCCATTTCTCCAAGGGAGTATGTGAGGGATGTGTTCTCAGAAAATACCCTCAAGAGAAATTTGACAAAGGAAAGTCTCAGAGAGATTTTTCACCTTTAGATATGATCCACAATGACCTCATGGGTCCTTTTACATTTCCATCCATCAAAAAATAGAGGTTTGTTATCATTTTTGTTGATGATTTCTCACGTTTTACATGGATCTAATTTCTCAGGCAAAAATCTGAGGTCTTTCAACACCTCAAAGATTTCAAAGCCTTGGTTGAGACACCGTCCAAAAGGAAGATCAAAGTCCTATGAAATGATAATGGGGAGAGTATGTAAATCATGAGATCCATAATCTTTTCCATGATGCAGGGATTCAGTTGTAACACACAATTCCCTATACTCCACAACAAAACGGAGTTGCTGAGTAGAAAAATAGATCTCTAAAGGAGATGACATCTTGCATGCTGCATGCAAAGTCACTACCACAGAGACTTTGGGTCGAAGAACTTAATTGTGTAACATACATCCAAAACATATCTCCCCATAGTTATATCAAGGATAATACCCCCTATGAGGCTTGGAGTGGCCTCAAACCGAAAGTGACCCACTTTCGCATTATCGGTTCACGTGCATGGGCCCAGATTCACTCTGAAAAGAGGAAGGAACTTGATCCATAGAGAAATGAGTGTATTTTTGTTGGATACCCCGATGGTGTGAAGGGATATAGGTTTATTTATCTTTCATTAGACCAACTCATCATTGAGGGAAGTGTCCAATTCGAGGAAAGTGTCTCGCATGTACCTCAACAGTCACATGCAGACACCTTCATTCTTCCACCTTTTCGAGATGATGAGAATGCACATGCCTACTCTTCATAAGAGATTTTTGATCCATAGGAATCAGATGATTTGGATTCAGAGTCAGTACAGTTAGATGTAGAGTCAGATCATCCAGATGCAGTTGTAGATCCAGAGAAAAGACCCAAGTGGGCACATACTACTCTTAAGGATGCAGGGGATCTCTTTGGTGATCCAGCTGATACTAGGAGGATTAATATTATTTCTAGGATCCTCCTTTTTCACTCACTTCCATTGAACCATTTCCCTCCAGGAATCTTTTCTTGGTTCAGTATTCAGATCCACAGTCTTATGGTGAGGCTACTGGAAATCCCTTTTTGGAGTCTGCCATGTAGGAGGAGTAAAACTCCCTCCTCGAGAACCAGACTTGGGATTTGGTTCCCCTTCCTTTTGGGAGGAAACTTGTCACATGTAGATGGGTCTACATGACCAAGATCACAATGGATGGATATATTAGCAGATACAAATCCAGTCTTGTTGCCAAAGGATTTCAGTAGGTGCATGGTATTGACTATGATGAGACCTTCGCTCCAGTAGCGAAGATGGATTCCATACGATTGGCACTTGCCATTGTAGAAACCAAGGGATGGGAAGTCCATGAGATGGACATGAAGAATGCATTTCTTCACGATGATATCTCTAAGGAGATCTATATGGAGAAACCCCATGGATTTATGCATGACTCATCTTTGGTCTGTAAACTGAAGAAGTCCCTTTATGGCCTCAAGAAAGCTTCGAGGGAATGGTATGCCAATATGGACTCCTACTTGTTGTCACAGAACTTTGTACGATGTAAATCAGACCCAAATGTCTACATGCTCAGGACGAATGATTCAATTCTACTCTTAGTTCTGTATGTTGATGATTTGCTGATCACCGGTTGCTCGACTTCAGCGATTGCTGCAATCAAGAGGATTCTACATGAAAGGTTTTTGATGAAGGACATGGGTCCACTACACTTATTCCTTGGACTCAAGATCAGTCAAGTTGCATCAGACATCAAACTGTCTCAGGCCAAGTATGCACGAGATCTACTTGAGAGATTTCACATGACAGATTGCAAGTCTGTTCCGACTCCTTTCCTATCAGGGGTCAAACTTGAGGATGGCAGGGAGACTCCACTAGTTTACAACACACTGTGCAGACAACTAGTGGGGAGCTTGTTGTATCTCACACACTCCAGACTAGACCTCTCATATACATTTGGCGTATTTTCCAGGTTCATGCAGGAGCTGCATGAGCTACATTGGAAGGCTGCAAAGTGTATCCTTTGATACATACAGGGAACCATCACCTTTGGGATTCATTATGCAGTAGAATCTACATTAGATCTCATTGGGTTTACTGATTTAGACTAGGATGGTGATAGCACTGATTGCAAGTCCACATCTGGTTACTCACTCAGTATTGGTTCCGGGCCTATCTGTTGGTCGTGAAAGAAGCAAGCTGCCATTGCTATATCTTCAGTCGAGGCAGAGTACAGAGGGGTAGTTAACATAAAAATTCAGGCTATGTGGCTACAACATTTTATCACTGATTTGGGCATTCAGTTTCATCGACCGATCGTCATCTGGTGTGACAACCAGAGCACTCTGAAGTTCTACAAATATCTAGTTCAGAGGTAGTGGACAAAGCACATAGAGATCCACATGCACTACATCTGGGACTTAGTACATGAGGGGATAATCAATTTACAATTCTTTCCTTTAGCAGAACATATGACATACATATTCACCAAGACCTTCACTGAGTAGAAGTTCCATTCTTTGCGAAGTCGTCTTGGAGTGAAGGACATAGTTGCCTAGCAACTGTAGTTTTTATTTTTACATACGTTGTACGTTGAGGGGGGGGTTTCCCATGAGGTTTTCCCTCTTTCCTCACTTTATTTCAGTTTATCTTTTGTATTTAAGTACCTAACATGGCCTCGTTGCCATGACCCATTCTTTATTTTCACCATAGTGATGTTCAGGGGGGTGTTGGAGTTACTTCACACACACCTAGGATTTATTTTTCCTAAGGTTTTTCCTTGTTTATTAGTCATAATTAGTCATTATCCAGTCTCCTATATTTTAGGGGAGAATATTCAACCTAGAGAATATTCTCTTTCAGTTGACACTTCAGTTTGACTAGTCGAGTTGAGTTTAGATGTTGTATTGCTTTTGTCACCATGAAACATTGAGATCATCACCAGATAATGCACATTTGTCTTGGGATCATCACTAGACTGGTGCATTACCCTTGATTTCCTGAGTTAACTCCTCACTACTCTCTATTTAGTTAGTTACCTGAAGAATAGTTGACTAGTGAACTCAACTAGGTGGAAGTTCACTCTCGTAACTGCCCGAGAGACTAGACTAGGTGGCAGTTCACTCCCGTAACTTCCTGAGAGACTAGACTAGGTGGCAGTTCACTCCCGTAACTTCCTGAGAGACTAGACTAGGTGGAAGTTCACTCCCATAACTACTGGTGTGTCCAGATCACTCTAGACCAGCACTATGGCGCATTGGTTCTCCTCCAGTGCACACTCATTGAGTTATATAGAGTATATCATGTGTAAATTATTCATTATTCACAACGGTTAATGAGAATTCTTTCATTCTTTCTCTCTTTCTTCTTCTTTCTCAAATTATCTCTGCAAATGTGTGTATTATTTTTTAGATAGATCTATTCTGTGTAGGTTCAACACATTTACAATCCAATGCCGATAAATCTTACCTTATCAAAAATAGAAGAATCATGAAGAATAAGTCTTAAAATATGAATTGAAATGAGGAGATCCATGTAGATACAAGTCTTGTTTTACTCACAATAATAATAGAGGAAAAGCTATAGCTGAACAAACTTCCAATTATATGGACCAAAATATATGTATTAATAAATTATAGTCTTTCAATATTTAAGAACCATAGAGTGAAGAAAATGAGGTTATGATGAAAAATAAATACACAAAGCACATAACTCAAGGAAATGAAATGTAGAATCTCTTTCTTTTCTCTGAAATTGGTATTAAGAATTTTCTCTTTTACATTCGGCTAGAAGAAGCCTTGATTACATATCTAATCTTCTTATTTATACAAAATTGTCTTTACCAGAAGTGGCTAGACTTTCCACATTCTTCACTCTCAAAATAGAATAAAATCTAAACTAAATAGATATTACAAATGTTTTGAACATCTGTCCATTTTCTGGGATCTCCTTTGCTTGATGGCGATTTATTCTTCCTTTATTTTCTCGTGGGTGTAGATGGATTTTTTTGATCCTTGTGTTGTGCATGCTGATCCAATAATGAAATAACAAACTTGGGGGGTGTTGGCACAGGGGCAGACCCAGGGTTCAACGCTTCAACAACGCACCAACAAAACCCTAACTATCATCCCTTTTGGAAACACCTGCGAAGAAGATGAAATCTCACCCGAGGTAGATGCAAGGGTGGTTGCAGGACTCAGATGCCTGCAGCCTAGATGGGACATAGATTTGTGATTACAAAACCTTAACAGATCACTTAGTGGTTGTCATTCTTTAGTACTTATCCTTTGTCTACAACGCAGATAAACCCTAATTACAGCGCAACGCAATATTCAACAAGATTCAAAACATTCAAGCACTAAGCACATCAACATATATCAGATATAACATCTTGTTCACATCATTAGGTACTAAGCTATCATATTCATCTAAGCGTACATCATTGCACTAAGAATTAATCATATGAACCATAAAACAACCATAATGCACAAAGAAACCACAACACATGATATACGTGGTTCACCCCCAGCGTGGGGCTACGTCCACCAACGTTTCTTCTCTTTATTGCTTTCTATGAATCATCTACATGCACAGAGCCACAAGATCCTACTCCGCATAGGACAGGAGATCTATGCACACTCCGCCAGATCCTCCTTCCTTGATCTAGGTTACAACACCAAGCCTTTACATAGTCTCTTATAGACACTTGCACTTAGCCTTGCAAGTCTCACACAATATGCACAAAGAATTTACAACTATCACTTGCACTTAGCACATTGGCCTTCACTTTCCCTTAGCATTGCCTACTTACATCACCTAGATTTCTATTTATACATTACAAAAGGGCCTAGACATGGGTAAACCCATCGACTGACATCCCCATACCCGTTACATAACCCAAAACCCAAAAATCCCTAAAAGGGGCCAAGATCCCGTGATATCCACTTCGACTTGCACTCCATCTTTGACAGCCTGTCAAAGTCCCAAAATAGGTCAAAACTGACCAAGGATATCCAAAACTTGGTTAAGGGCCAACATGCCCCCATCACTCACCTGTGACTCGTCTCGAGTCACTCTGGTCTAGGTAGCTCTGTCTCAAAAGCCTCGAGCCTGGCTCGAGCTGCTTCGACCTGCTGCTTCGCCAAGGCCTCCTACTTAGCGAACTCTTGAATAACTACCTCATTCATAGGTCCCTATAAATGTTGTTCTACTGAAGTGACTACTTGTTCCAGCTCTTCTCCTTATCCTTCAATATCCTCAAACAATTGGCAATATTCGTCCTAGACTAGTTGGAGCCTCTGAGTCGCTTCCATGAATTTTCTTTGTCTGGTGTGGACCTGCTGCTGAGCAATGCCCTGTTCTTGGGATCTTTTCATTCTTTTAACTGCTGACAGGAGCTTCAATTGCGGCTGTACTGTCACTGCTTGCTATTTTTCTTCATGGATCTATAACTCTAGTGTCTTTAGTTCAGGGTCCTTAGTAAGTTGCTCATAAGTATGCACACTTCTACTGCTAATATTTTTACATTCCAAATCTAATTCTTTGATCCTCTCAACTGCACTTCGGGAATTGGCTTCTCTTTGGTCTCGTACGTCTTGCAGAATACTTGGTACTATTTGTAGCTCTAGATATTCTATTCTCTGTTGAAGCTATTGGATGGCTTCAACAAACTACACTACTTGATTATCCACTAGGTCTTCCTCCTTTTGCTCTAAGCCCATCACAGAGCGAAGTTCTTTGGTGACTGCTTCTTTTACTCCAACCTGCTTTGTGAGCAGATGTTATTTTTCTTGCTATATTTGCGCTTTCTCCTCTTCGAAATTTGCTTAGAGGTTGTCCTTCTCCTGATGTGCAACTTGACATTGCTCTATCACTTCCTCTTGTGATTGCTTCAGGTCCACTGTGGCCTGTTCTGTTTCTTCCTGTGCATGACAAAGGAGAGCTTCAGTCACATCAGCTAGTCTGCGGAGTTGGGTAGGCTCATCTCCCAACTCTGTTCCTTTTGATGGTGGGGGTGTAGTGGACACTGCATGGATGGACTGAAGGGCCTGCTGTACCTCTTGCAGTTCTGCTTCATTTTTTTCATACATGGTCTCTTGTTTAGCTTCATTTCTCTGCAAAATATCTTCCAAGGTGTCAGATATAGCTGCGATGATGAAGTGAAAATCATAGAGCCTGAGCACAGTCTACAACTTGGTCTTACTAGATTTTGACTTCTTCCGTGATGTGGGTTTCATGGGAGAAACCTTTCTTTTGTTAGACAACTCTGCATCATCAGGGGAATTCTATGGAAATGTTACTTCACCTTGCTTTTGCTGATCTTATTTTCCATTGTTCTATTATTTGTCTACTTCATCATCACCTCCTCATCCAGGTGATTCTGAAGCAGTTTCTTCTGATGCATTGCTCAACTACCGGACCTCTTCTGTATTCTTCCTTCTACTAGTTCCATGTGTATCCTTCCCTTCATGAGTGACCACCTGGCTTCCGATTATTTTGGGATCAGATAGTTCTGCAGGGTAAACAGGGATAAGGATCTCTACAGGCCATTCCTTAGTTGTTTCTTCTAGGTCCTCCTCTGTGATTTTGTAATAACTCTATAGTACTTCTTTGTGTTTGTCTTCACGCACAGTTATGTAGATAAAATGTCTGTCTATGTGGAAATTCACAATTGACCTGAACCTATGAAGGGTGTTCGGCGTTATACGAGGGACAACCTCAATAGCCCTCTTTAACTACAGGTAATAGGTGTGGAACATCGTGTTTGACTGCCATTGTTTTCCCATATCGCTCGAATACCAGAGCGAGGTGAACTTTGTGGCTAAGGGTTCAGATGGCTCTAGTTCAGGGAAGGTTGCACCTTCTGGCATCTCCCAAGATATGAACGCGATGAGGATCAACAACCAACTAAAATGGAACTCATAGCCCTGATCGTGAGCTTCGTGACAGCATTGGTCTAACTGTTTCACTAAGTACTTTGCCTAGTTCATCTATAGCCCCTCCACACATTTCTCTGTGAGGTCAACAACAAAACCTGTGACCTGCATGGGTTTGTACTTCTAGACTATTTTAACAACAATCAACTGGAAAGAAAGGCGCACTGCACCACTCTAAATGGAGGCTACCTTGTAGCCTCACTTCCCCTTCTCCACATCGTCATATGTATATTTAATATTCTGTGCTAGGGCATGGTCTGCAACCTTCCCTGGGTAAAAGTCTTGCGGGTCTGGTCCCTACATGCTCAGTCTGGTGATCCAATGGATCAACATCGGGTCGACGATGATGCGTTTGTCTAGCCATAGGTAGCTGCCATGGAGTCTCGATAGTAGGATATTAACACGCAGGTTAACTTGCTGGTGCCTTCCAAAATGGGGTATCTTCATTACATTCAAGACAATGGACTACACGAGGTCCATAGTCCATGGTTGGGGTATTATCCTCAACTTCTTCCCCTTCGGTCTAGTCAAATACCTATGAGGGGAGAGCATGCTCAAGTTCTTGCAGTCTCCCAAGTTGAAGTTGCTGATCTTCAACGTCATAATCTTATCTTGTTGAGGCTTTCCTGTGCATATCCCCTTTGGGAGGTACGCAGTAACCAAGGTGTAGCCAAATTCCCTGGCGAAACTTTCATGATTCACCGTGCCGGCCAAAGGTGGGATGTAGTCAGGCAGGATGGATGGGATTAAATTTCCATTTTCCAAGTCATCTTGATGCTTGGTTCTTTTCTCGGCCACAGCTCATGATGGTATGGATCCATGAGAAATTGATGAGGAGGCTTTCACTCCTCTCGTCGATGAAGCTTGAATTCTGATGGACATCACCTTATGAACCATAATTTAGATTAGAACTTCTTCGACAAAATTTTATACGGTGTTGAGTTCGTCTGACATGCATGCTCAAGATTCGATAACTCAGGTCGATGAACAAATGCTCAATGCAATAGAACATGTAGAGAATTTTCAGTAAGCACAACACAGTAACAATGAGTTCTCTTGTTGGCTCGGATACAATTCGCGAAAGTGTTCTCGGCGCAACAGTCGACGAAATAAGTAGAAAACGATGTAATAGATCCCTCGAACGGACAAGAGGCCTTCATCAATGGAGTTCTGTCTATTACGGTGCAGTCCCAATGGTCCGATGGTGAGATTTATGATCATAACTGCTGTTCTAACCATTCGAGAATGTCAATCTAAAGGTTATAATGCCTCCAATGGTCATATCGCTCTGCCATGGTGAAGTGCCAATCCGAGCTGCTCTTATATTCCGGCGAAGTTCAAATTATGGAGACCTTCCTTCTGTGAAGTCTTCTTTGGAACTTCATGTAATTTCTCCAACTTTGATTTCTTCTTGCTGAGATTTCTAGCCTTCTTCCCTGTGATCTGTGTCTCAGTATTCCTCTTTCCATTTTGATTCTTATCTCCTCTTGGCATAGTAACTTCGTGCTGGTGATGGTATTTACTAGGGTTCAAGGGTAATACTTCTTCTTTGTCTGGGGTAGGTTCTCTAATCTCTTGTATAGACAAATGTTTCAAATCTTCTTGTGTTCTTTCAAATTTGACATCCATATTTTTGGTCCTCAATAGGTTCGAATGGTTTTCTTGTTCTTCTAGTAAGTGTGCTATTCTCTTCACCATGAAGTCTCTTAGTTCTTTCTTTTTTTGTTCTAGAGCTTCCTCTATTTTTATTCGGGTCATATCTTTCTCAATCCAGGTTTTTCCTAGTAACATAGAAAATGGGGCACTATTCTCAATAAATTTAACAACCTCAAATTATTCTTCTGTCGAAGTGCCATGAGTAATCATAGAGGTTTGGGTAAGTCTTCCACATAGTGTTATCAACTTTTCTCTAAATAATCCTATTCCTCCCAATGAAGGAATCATAGTAGGCTTTCCTAAAATTTCCCAAGTTCTTTCTGTCATAATATTCACCTATGTTTCCTCATCTAGGACACAGTCTATGTCGAAGTCTCCTATTCTTGTTTCTATGCACTCTTTATCCTTGAATATCTCTGATAAGTTGATATCTCTGTGATCATTCAGGGTTCCTTTCATTTGTAGTAATACATTCTCTGATTATTTCTGGGGTTCTGCCATGGTCTCAGTGTCTTGGCCTTCCTCAGGGTTTTCTTGTCTCATATTCATTCTTTCAACCTTAGCAATCATTCTAGGGAAATCCAAAACGTCATGGTCCATAGCTTTACAACAAAGACAACTAGGTATTCTACCAGGGCATGCCTTAGCAAGATGTCCCAGTCTTCTGCAACTATAACAAAGAGTTAATCCTCTCTTTCTCTTAAATGATCCCCAATCTTTCTTGTACTGTGCACTAAGATCATAGTAGCTAACTTGCAAAAATTTCTTCCTAGGATCTCACATCCATTTGTTAGTCCAAACATTATTTCTATGCATAGGAATAACATATCTTTCATTATTTCTATCAGATCTACTCATATCAAACCTTCTTTCTTCTAGTTGTGCTCCTAGCTTTCAGACTAGGACAAAATTTATCAAACATACTTAGATCCATACTTTCAAAACAAAAGTTTCCAATTATCTTAACTTTATCAGAGCACAAAGATTTCAGATCTTACCTCTTTTTGACAAAAAATTTCACTGATCTTACCTCTTTTTCTTCAGATCTGATTCCTTTCTTAGCACAGATCTTTGCAGTTAAGTAGAATACTGCGCACTTAAAGCAATAGATCTATGCACATAGCTTTATTTCTTTTCCTCAGTTCCCAACAATCATAGTTTCAGGTCCCGAAAATGGAACCATTTGTTAGCACAGGGGGATACCTAGGGTTCAACGCTTCAACAATGCACCAACAAAACCCTAACTACCGGCCCTTTTGACAACACCTACGAAGTAGATGAAGTCTCACTCGAGGTAGAGGCGGGGATGCTTGCATGAATCAGATGTATGCAACCTAGCCATGACACATATCTGTGATTACAACACCTTTATAAAGTACTTAACGATTATCATTCATTAGTACTTATCCTTTGTCTACAACACATATAAACCCTAATTACAATGAAATGTAGTATTCAACAAGATTCAACACATTTAAGAACTAAGCACATCAACATAGATCAAATCTAGCATCTTATTCACATCATTAGGCACTAAGCTATCATATTCATCTAAGCATACATAATTTCACTAAGCATTAATCATATGAACCATAAAACAACCATAATGCACAAAGAAACCACAACAAAGGATACACGTGGTTCACCCCCAGCCTGGGGCTACGTCCACCAACTCTTCTTCTCTTTATTTCTTTTTGTCAATCATGTATATGCACAGAGCCAAAAGATCCTACTCTGCATAGGAAGGGAGATCTATGCACACTCTGCTAGATCCTCCTTCCTCGAGCTAGGTTACAACACAAATCCTTTACACAGTCTCTTACAGACACTTGCACTTAGCCTTGAAAGTCTCACACAATATGCACAAAGAATTTACAAATATCACTTGCACTTAGCACATTGGCCTTCACTTGCCCTTAGCACCGCCTACTTACATTTCCTAGATTTCTATTTATACGTTACAAAAGGGCCTAGACATGGGTAAACCCATGGGGTGACATCCCCATACCCATTACATAAGCCCAAAACCCAAAAATCCCTACAAGGGGTCGATATCCCACGATTTCCGCTTCGACTTGTGCTCCGTATTTGACAGCCTGTCGAAGTCCCAAAATAGGTCAAACCTGACCAAGGATCTCCAAAACTTGGTCAAGGGCCAATAGGAAGGATCTCCAAAACTTGGTCATGGGCCAACAGAGGGGTTCAATATTTTCATGGAATTCAGAGGAAAAAACCTTTTCGTGAACCATTGATAGATTTCTTTGAATTTTTACTGTTGCTTGTTGAGTGATTTGATGCTACATACTTTGTTTCACCACAAGATCATTTAATATTTGCAAGTCGACATGATTTACTTGTAATACAACATTTTGCATGTTCTCTCTATTTTTCTTTAGATTTTCTTTTCTCTTTTCAATCTCAACTTGCCGAATGAAAGCATGAATATTACTGATATCAATTTATGCCATATCTGAATCAACAACTAAAAGAGCATAAAGAAAGATTTCTTTTCTTCTTTAGATAGCCTTTTACTTTCTTCAAGATTTTTTTCCCATTCTTTTATGGCTATTTATCCTTTTATCTCCTCAATTTCTGAAAATTAAACAAATCCTGGTGTATTGAGATTTTTCCTCCACCCTATAAGTTCCTGAAATTTGGATTTAGACATACTAGATTCCTTCTCTTTGTCATCAATATTCTGTAATGAACCATTGATTACCTGATAATATTTTTGGATAGTATCCAAGCTTTCATAGAAGTTTTGTTAAACAATCTACAACCCCTCATTTATTTCTAATGCTTGTTTCTGGAAGGAAGAAATATCAATTACTGTGCTTTCAATTGTGACTATTCGATATTTCAATTGATTTATGAATATATCTCTCTCTGACACCATATTTTTACTTAAGTGTTGATTCTGAAAACTTATCTTCAATTTCTCCTCTAATTGATTTATCTACTACTTGAAACCCTGTTTGACTTGATTTATTTCAGAATTGATCTTTTCTCTCGCAATGAATTCTATCTATTTCATATCATTATGCAACTACTCTATCAAGATATTCTTCTGGTCAAGTTGTTTTCTCAATTGATCTACTGACCATAAGTTGGATGTTGCAAAGGCCCCTAGTGAGTCTCCTACTTTCTTTGCGAATTCAAGGTCACTCTGTCCCTGTCCATCATATACCATTCTTTGCTTCTTTGTAATGACACCCCCTTTCTATTGAGATTCTCTTCGTATGATAGCTTTCCTTTTTTTGTTGAATAATAAATCTGATGAAGGCATTTCTTCAGGTTCAATAGGTTTTAGGTCATGTATATTTATAACCTATGAACTAGGTAAATAAGAACTTGTTTATAGGGGAGTTACAGATGGTATGGGAGTGGTAAGTGCAGTGGATTCCCCTTGGTCTGCAACATATTTCACAGGATTTGTAGTGTTTGTTAATAACCAAGGAAAGCTATTCCCATGTTTCATGAAATCTTCGAACAATGCTAATAATTCTTGATCATTTTTACCTGGTATGGATATCCCTGTAATTATTGAATCCTTGGGCAATATTTCTGGTGTATTTTCCACTTCTTTAGTTTTGACCTTAGGCAAGTCATGTTTCTTGGGATTTGATGATTCTGTCATATGTGAAGTCAGACTAAGAATTTGTTCTACCTGCAAGATCTTAGGTAAACTGATCCTTCTGTTCTTTTGAAAGTTGAGAAAACCTAATTTTTCTTCTTCAACAAGACTTTGAAATCTTGATATAACTTCATCATATGATCTAACCCCTCTGAAAACTTCATCATAATGTGAATTTTTGTGGATGTATCTCTTCATGTTAAACTGAGCCAAATGATTTTCTACCACCCTATATGGATTATGCCTCTTGAATTCATTGTCAACTAATTTTATATCATCTAAGGCTAAGAATTCAACCTTAGCATGCCCAAAATATGATAATGTGAATATACCAACCTGTACGGGAAAGGCCGACCAAACCCTTTTCTGTGCAACTTTTAGTTCGTTAGTGATGCCTCCTGAATATGTCTGATAGGATACTTCTCTCCAAACAAGTATGTCTGGTAGGAATCTGGGTAGAGCATGTGGAGATGAAAAATAGCCAAACACTCTAATATAAGAAAAACTATCTTCAATGTACCAGTTCACAATAACACCCAAATTCCCAATAATTTGTTTTGAAATTCTGGGAGGAGGTTGACCATAAATAGCTTCATGGATTGGAATGACCACATTGTGAAAAATCTGATAAAAATAATCCTTTTCATTTTCATCCCATAACTTGGACTGATAAAAGTGTATAGGTTTGGTGACAGTTTGAGTCCAACTCCAATTGATAAGAGGAAATGGGGTTCTGAAACATATTGCGTCCATAATATATGTAGACATATAGAAAGGAGCATGCTCTCCTTTGGATTTCTAGGCTATGTAATCCTCTATTTGTTTGGCTAGGTTATCTGACAACATTTTTCCCCAATCAAAATTATAACCCTCTCCTACTTCATGGATTATAGGAACCCAATCTATAGTAAAATTCCTAGGGATTTTATTCATGAATATTCTACAAAGCATCATGGAAGTATACATAATATGGGCATCATAGGAGGCCGTAGAATATATTCCATGGCTATCATATTTGAATTTATTTTCATTTACCCACGAAGTTTTTACTATATCATGGAGAGTTTCGTCGTAACTTACACATTCATCATTCTCAAACTTCATTATAAATGATGCATTATAAGTATATTTGGGGGTGAAAGTTAATTTATATATTACTTGAATGTCTTCGGGTCGAAATGAGCCAACAATGGTCTTCTGATGACTGTAGATGGTTCTGGTTGGAATATCAATGTGAGACAGGGCCCAATGTATCATATCCGTATATGGTAACAATTTTTTCCATTCTACGACTTTGTGAAGCTTTGACTTAGCCATGTCTCTGAGCTTGTTTGTGGTTGACTCATCTTCTCCTCTTCTTGATTCATCAGAATGGAGGGAATTTTCTTGGAGCAATTTTCCTGCTCCAATATTTCATAAGCATGCTTCCATGATTTAATAAAGTCTGTCAGGAGAGCAGTAGTGTCTGAAAAAATGTCTGAATTTGGATTTGGGTCTTCTACAAATGGATATTGCTTTCTTGTTTCTTTACGCAGTGCCATAATTTCCAAATATCAGTCCTCCTGTAAGGAAATAAAAATCTATGAGCCTAACTACTGTAGTGAAAGTTTTGGAGGTGAATAGCGAAATGGTATGAAATTCAAAAGTGCTTTTATTGAATAGAAAACAAAAATCACAAATCAATTTTACAATTAATCGAATGACAGGGTAATCGTGTCAAATATGCCAAATTTATTACTTGACGACCATAAGATTTTCAAATCCTTTACCTTAATCATGTTAAATATACCTTTAATGATCGTGATTTAATGAAGATAAGTGATTTCGACGCTTCAAGATTCATGAGTTTTGAATAATAAATTCTAAATATATCTCAAAGGCCAATTTCATGGAGCAATTAATCATCCTTTAATTAATTGTTTCGTTCTAATTAACCACAGTTAATGGTCTCTTTAAATTTAAGTTCTTTGGAACTCTGGGACTTCGAAGATTCATGGATTTGTGAGATCACGTTTGAAATGTTTTAAATTTTTTCTCAAAGTTCAAACTCATAGAGTGATTACTTACTATTAATTATGCCAACTAAAACATGTTTTACCCTTTAATCTTCGACGCTTTATAATTTTGACGTTTCGACACTTTGACACTCCAGTGTTGTTTGGATTTTGTTGAGGACTTAATGTTACGAGGAAAATATCTCTATGGAAAGGGGTAAACCACAACAGATGGAATGAAACACATAATTCAACTCTAATCCCAAGTATTCTATATAAATGAAATGCTAACAAGATAAGGCTAATATCCCACCTCATCTGGACGTTCAATGAAGACCACCGTTGAGCACACAACCCAAAGCTTTATACCTACAACTTGTCCTAAACAACCAAGAAACACAAGCATATGGTGATAATATATAGTGGTAGAATATATATTAGCATAGTCCATTAACATACATGACAAATATTCCCATGGAATAATAATTCAAATATTTGCAAGATATCAATTGGATGAAAAAAGAGTATTTCTATTAAAATAATCAACAGAAGGACATAAGTGACAAAATTCTGTAACGACACATATCGAAACCAAGAAAATAAGTACCTCCACCACTTAAATCCTCCACCAAAGGCAATCTCATATAAAGGAGTCAATGAGGTTCTCCATCACAAAGAAGGAAGATCTTGGGGGTTGAATAAGGAGTTTAGACTTTCAAGGACAAAGGGATGCCGATTCAATATGAAGTGAAATTTCTCCAGAGTGTCTTTGTTCTGCAAATTGAATTGTTGAATCCCTCAAGGCTTGGATATGCTCAATTTATAGCCTTCAAATGGAATTGAAGGGATGATTCAGAGTGTTTCCAGTATATGGAAGGTCAAGGATCATGGACCTCGTGACATGGCATGGAAACCCGACATAATTTTTAATTTTGAGCACCAAACCCGATGTACGTGGGATGTAGTGGAGAAACAAGTGTATACACTTGTTGTATAAATGATAGGGCACATATATGTGGAACAATATGCTTTTTTGGCTCTGGAAGGCACAAAAATGGAATTTCAAGTCTGCATAGGGAAATGGAAAGGCCATCCAAGAAGGTTGCATGGAGTAAGGAAAAATTTGCCGTAACAGATGCCCTGTTGGCTCTCGACCAAGTTTTGAGGAAACATTGGTCAGGTTTGACAAATTTTTGGAGTTCGACGCAGTGATCAAATATGGATCTCTCAGGCGGAGCTGAGATTGTGAGATATCACTTGTTTTGTGGACCCAACAAGGGGTTCATGAGGGTTTTTGTATTAGGGTTTATGGGATGTCGGCCCATGGGTTTACCCATGATTAGGCCTTTTGTAAATGTAAAAGTATAAATAATTAAAGATTGTAAGGTAGAGTTATCTTAGCGTTGTAGTGGTATAAGGATATGTAATTGGCTAAGTGCAAGAGGCAAGTAGTTCTGAGTTGCTATGTGCAAAAAAACATGTATGTAAGGCTCTGTGCCTGATAGAGGAGTTGGATTTGTGCCTTGACCTAATTTTGGGAAGGTGGATCTGGTGCTTAGTGCAGAGATCACCTATCCGGTGTGAAGCTTGGCTCTATGGATTAGTGCACAAGAGTAGACAAATGTAATATATTGAAGCCTAATAAAGAAGAAGAAGAAGTAGTTGGTGGATGTAGCCCCACATTGGGGTGAACCACGTATATAATGTGTTGATGGTTTTCTTTTTGCTATGATATTTATGCTGTAGATATTCTTAGTGCATTAATTGTTATGTGTAATATATAGGTCTATGAATGCTTAATGATTTATTTATGTTGAATGTTTTAGATTTGACTTATGAGGCTAAGTGATGTTTATTTCATCATTGTTACTGCGTCGATTTATACTTAGGGTTTGTTCTGCGATGTGAATAAAGTTGATAACTAATGCATGTTTTTCTTAAGTACTCTATGAATTCATTGTAATCACAAATCTGTGTCCTAGCTTGGTTACAGACACCTGAGTCCTGTAACCCCCCTTGCCTCTACCTCGGGTGAGACTTCGCCTGCTTTGTAGGTGTTTATGAAAGGGATGAAAGTTAGGGTTTTGTTGGTGCACTGTTGAAGCGTTGAACCCTGGGTATGCCCCTATGCCAACATTCCCCCTAATGTGTGATGTCAGAGGAGTATTTGCGATGGCTGAAATAAATTATAATTCCCAGAAGTGGAGTAATGGAGACTCAGCTAGAAGTACTAGTTGCTCATGAGAATATTTCAATCCATAATGAATTTGTACACATGGATGCCAACTTGAATTACATTGCAGATCCATGTGAAAATATATCAAATAGATGTTCATGGCCATGAATAGGCAATACAAAGCAGACATATTCCATAGGTTTTCATAGTCACGAACCAAGCACAGTGGAATCCAGTCTCAAAATCAATTTGAAGATATCTGTATACCATGGAGTTCAATTTGATCTCCCATGATCACTGGAGTCATATAGGGATTGTTCCAATGAAATACAACAACATATGAGGAATGTTGTTACTGTAAAGATGGAGGTCTTCTACACTATCCACCGAAGGTGCAAGTCTACATCATGTGAATAGAGGAGTTGAGTTCGAACACAATGAGACTTCATTTGATTATTTTTCATTAAGGTATAACGTTAACAAATGTGTGACAATCCACCGATAATGAAAGTAAGTACCAAGGAACCAAGTACATTCTACAAGTGTGAATAAGGGTGTTGAATTCAAACACTTGAAGAATCCATCGATCAGGAGACATTGATGTATTCCCAACTGTCGATGGCAGGAGAACCTGCCACTGATGACTGCAAGCCTCTAGGTACTCATAGGACTCTAGGTCTCATTTCCAGAATAGATGAGTTGAATTCAATGGAAGTAGACCCTCTTAAAGGAGAGAATTAGGGCATCTCTCATCATTCAACATGAGGTACAAAGCAATATCTTGATGATTAGGAGGAGCTTCACGAACCAACAAACCTGTGCGTCCCTCGCATGCACCAAATGCAAGTAGTGCACGAAAGAGACCCTATGAATAGTAGCCAATAAGGAAAACTGTCGACAAAGGAGAGGAAACCACCAATAAGGATAATGGAATCCAAGACACTGCATGAATCCCAATGTGTGAATAGATTTCTTTCTGTCGAACACAAGGGAAACCCCCCAGTCAAAGACCAATGAGGAAATGCCAACTGTTGGGTTTAAGGTTACCTACCCATAATGAAAGTAGGACCAGGGTGCATGGTAGGAATACAACTTCATGTGACTCTGAGATACACTGAGGGTATGAACAAAATGCAAAGTCAAGAGTTCTGAGAAATGGACAACACAATCTTAGAGACTTCCTTTGAACAAGAGATTGAGACACATGGATAACTCAAGCAACATAGATTTAATAATAAAAATTTGTGTTGCGGGAGGTATTAACAAACTCACCATAGGGACTGGAAGAGTAACTAGTCGAAGGAGTAAAATCTAAGTAACGAGATCAACTTCCTAATATCATGCTAAACCAAAAGTTTGGATGACAGTGGACTCAAAAGTTTGTGCTCTGTTCAAAGGTGACATGACTGCTACCGATATGAGATAATATTATTTTCCTGCCCCTCTTTTTGTTTTTTTCATAGGAAAATAAATGCTATGATACATGAGAGGAAACGCGTGTCATGATTAAGAAACTAGATCCAACTAGTGGAACATACCTATGCTTAATGCAAGGAAGTGCATGCAGGGCATGAACACTTGGGGGAATGTTTCCTCTAAGGGTACAGGGTGTCAAGCTGCAAAGGATATATAGAAGGATCTACTTGGCTAGTGATGCAAATTGATGAGGTAAGAGGCTTATAATGAGAAAGTGGAAACCAAAAATAGGCTCAATAATGCAAGCAAGATGATGAAGTGCAATTACAACTTAATGCCAAAATTTCATTTTTTTTTGTAGATTTAGTCCCCTAGGCCCGAAAAAGTATAAAATAATACCCAAGAGAACTCTTCTAGCCAGTGGTGACTAGAGTATTCCTTTTTTGTAAGTAGTCTACTTGGTTAGGAAAAGGGTTAAACTTATACCAAATAGACGTCTTTTCAAAACCATTTAACGAGTGTGAAATGGAAAATATCACTCGACAATCTTTTCATTTTTAAGGAGTCTAAAAAAGAACTTAACTAAGACTCAAGGATGTTGTTCTAAGAATCCTTTCACGGGGGAGGATAAGGCTCCCATGCATGAATTCTATCGAAAGTAAACAATTCATAGGTAGCTGACACAATCTTGGGAGAACCCAAAAATTTCCAAGCCAAGGAGGATAAAATACTTGCAGAGGATCCTTCATCTACAATATATCGATGAAAACTCACTATCTGGAGAGGTGCAGAAGAAGGAAGGCGAGGCTCTACAATATCATTCCAGTCAAAGGAAATCATCCTAGTTCTTGGAGGGAGCTTACTCAAAGAGAGTGTAATTATCCCTTGTTCAGAATGTAAAAAACTAGAAATGCTAAGGACATGGTCGAAAGACACATCACCCCCCCAAAAAAGAGTGGGATTGGCCAAATATTTCATCGTCAATGTCACATCCTTAGACTTGTCACTCTCCAAGAGAAGAGTGGGATCGACCGAAGATTTCATAGGCATGATGACTTCTTCAATCGTTGGTTGAATAGAATGTGAGACAACATGGTCAAGAGATGCATCACTCCCAAAAATAGGAGTGGTGTCGGCCAAAGATTGCATCAACACGATAATCGGTTGAACATGATGTGAGACAACATGGTCAAGAGACACATCACTCCTAAAAATAGAAGTGGTGTCAGCTGAAGATTGTAGAAGAATGACCATTGTATCAACCAAAGAAGGATTAGAATGTTGGGAAACCAAAGATGACTTAGAACCCGAAGGGCCACTAGATAAGGACCATGCTTCTCATACCACTACAATAGCATGGCACAAATGAGTTAGATGATCTCTTTTTCAAAGTCTACAAAGGAACTTGGGATTATGTCCTATATGTCTAGGATTCTCAATCATATTAATTCCTCCAAAATGACTTGCTGTGGCTAGTGACATGCTTCCAACATTACTTGCAGAGGCTAGTAGCATATCTCCAACATGACTTGCAAAGGTTGGTTATGTTTGTCTAGTGTGACTAGCAGTGACTAGAGTTGTTCCCCCAACATGACTTGCAATGACTGCTTGCAGGTATTCAAAATGACTAGAATAATGTTATAGGATTAATCGGTAAATGCAGACATAAACAGATCTCCCTAGATCCCACTGGAAACTAGAACAAAACAAAACAGAACATGAAACTTTCCCTAAGTTCTAATCATTGATTTTACTAATTAACAAGAGATGGGAAACATACCTTTTAAATGTCGCTTCCTCTTTCCATTGTCATCTTATCTCCACTTCAATTCTCTTGTGATATTGAATCTGAAAGGGAAAAAAAACCAACCAAAGTGAAATCAACAAAATGTACTCAACAAGAACTCATGCATGTGATCAAGGAATCATACAATAAAACAAGAATAGTTTTATGGGAAAAAAAAATATTACTGTATCATATTAAATGAAAGTGGAGATTACAACCAAAATCCTTGATGTCACAAGGTCCCCTTCCGATGTCCCTTTTCTCCAACACACACACACCTTTGCTCCAACCTCGAATGAAGAAGATCCATAATAACTTGATGAACTGAAATGAGGCTCTCAAGCATAATCTAATGCAGAATTCTCCATACAATTCCTAGCCTATTCCTTTAGCCTTTCATGCTTATCCTTTTCCATGAGAGGTCCCTCTTTATATAGTGTGAAATAGAGATGGGTGAGGATATTAGGATGATCCCACCAAATCAGAGAAGCAAGTAAGATCCAACCATTCAGAAGCCACCTCATCTTCTAGAAGATCCCTTTCTAGAACTTTCGTGAAGTTTGAATTTTCCTTAGCTTTCAACATCATCAAACCCTAGGTATAGTGTAGCTTGAGGTGACGTTGCAACCCAACTTTAGAGTAGGGAGATATGATCATGCATCGTCTCACCCTATGTATAGTGAAACCTACGACAACCTTCCTCAATAGGGTTTTTGAGAAGAGAAAGCTAATCACTTTCCTCATGGAGAAAGACTCTTTTTATCTTTTCATGGGAACATGAACACATGTTGTCAATGGATCAATGGGGTGACCAAAATAATGTGTAACAAAATTACACCCAAAGTATGAAGCTGGAACTCATGACAACCGAAATACTTTGTAGAATGTGTGTGTCAGAAACAAGGAGCGCACTGATCAGGAACCTGCAAACAATCAAGCCTCTATATAAAAATATACTAGTGTCTGGGGTAGGCATTTCCCATACTCAGATAAAAAAATTTCAAATGAGTCATGGCCACTAAATATACACTATGGAACCATGCCATTATGAATCAACATAGCCACCAAGAATACACTGTGGATCTATGCTCTAAAGAACTCAAATTTGGACATAGCCACAAGACATACATAGTGGATCTATGTGTCAATACAAATCATGAATACTCCATTGAAACCTAGATCAAAATGATAAGATCCATGGTCTTCATTTCTATCATCTCTAAGTACAAATATATCCATGTGATTATAGGTGCTGAATTCGAACATGGTAGAAACCACCTTTTACCGGTCATTAATGAAAACCATTAACAAGTGCGAGGGAAATCACCATTGATGTCAATGACTCCCAAGGTACCCTAGTAAAATCAAATGAATGTGAATAAATGAGTTGAAGTCAAACACTCGATGGAATCTCCCAATCAGGGGTCAATGATGTGAGCCCATTGTTGAAAGTGAAGAAACCTGCCATTGAGGCATGCAGGTCCTAAGGTACTAAATGATTTCTAGGTCTTGTTCCTGGATGATGAGTTGAATTTGACAGGAAAATATTCGTCACAGGAGGGCCTTGATGTATCCCCCATCAATGACACAAAAAATATAACATATTTTAGGTAGTGTTGGAACAGAGCTAGACCTAGGGTTCAATGCTACAACATCGCACCAACAAAACCCTAACTACTGGCCCTTTCGGCAACACCTGTGAAGCAGATGAAGTCTCACCCGAGGTAGAGCCAGGGGTGGTTGTAGGACTTAGATGTCTACAACCTTAGCTAGGACACAAATCTATGATTCTAACACTTGACAAAGCACTCAACAGTTAACATTCATCAATATCTAGTCTTAGTTACATCGCAGTTAAACCCTAGTTACAGAGTATCACAATATTCATTCAGACCTAAAGTATTTAAGCATTAAGCATGGTACATAAGTCATATCTAACATCCATCCACATTATTAAGCACTAAGCATCAACAAAACTATCTATCATTCATCTATATTGAAGCACTAAGAACATTAACATATAAACACATCAACACATCGCACAAAGCAGAGCAACACAACATGTACGTGGTTCACCCCCACCCTGGGGCTACACCCACCAACTCTTTGTCTTCTTTATTAGCTTCTTCAATCAGTTACATGCACCGAGCCTAAAAAACCCTACTCTGTAGAGGAAAGGGGATATGCGCAGCTCGCTAGATCCTCCTTCCCCAAGTAGATCTAAGCACACATCCTTCCACAATTTCTTCCAATGACTTGCACTTAGCTCTGCAAGTCTCACATAATATGCACAAAAAAATCTCCACTTAGCACTTAGCACTTTTAATCACATATATTGGACTACAACCATCACTTGCATCCATCCAAAGGGAACTTAGCCATTCATACTCACTACATCACCTTAGAATATATTTATACATACAAAATAGGCCTAAGCATGGGTAAAACCCGTGGGGCGACATTCCCATACCCGTTACATAAACCCAAAACCCAAAAATCCCTAAAAAGGGGTCGATATCTCATGATCTTTTATTCATCTTGCGCTCCTCCTTCAACATCCTTTCGAAGTCCAAAAATTAGGTCAAACATGACCAAGGATCCTCAAACTTGGTCAAGGGCCAACAAGCCCCCAACACTCACGTGTGACTCGTCCCGAGTCACTCTGATATGACTAATTCTGCTTCAAAATCCTTAAGCTACTTCGACTTGTTGCTATGACACGACCTCCTGTTCAATGAACTCTTGTATGACTGCTTCGTTGACAGGTCCCTCTAGGCGCTATTCAACTGTAGTGATGCCTTGCTCCAGTTTCTCTCCTCGACCTTCGATCTCTGTGAACAGTTGGTAAGCCTTATCTTGTACAGGTTGGAGCCTCTGAGTCACTTCCATGAATTTTCTCTGGATAGTGTGGACTTGCTGCTGGGAAGTTCACTGCTCCTGGGATCACTTCATTCTTTCCACAACTGATAGGGGCTTCAACTGCACCTATGTCATTTTTTCTTGATACTTCACCTCTTGGAGCTGCGACTCCAGTTCCTTCAGTTATGGATTCTCAATGAGTTGGTCATAGGTCTGGGCACTGTGATTAGTGAGTTTCTTTACATTCCATGGTGAGGGATTTGATTCTCTCAACTATGGTTCGAGCAATTGCTTCTCTTTGATCCCTCACATCCTGCGGGGTGTTGGGCACTGTGCAGAGCTCTAAGTTTTCTATTCATTGTTGTAGATGCTGGATAACTTCTACAAGATGCTCTACTTGATGTGTGACTTGATCTTATTCTTTTGGCTCTAAGCCTATCATAGAGTAGAGTTCTCTGTTGACTACTTCACTTTGATTTTCTCTGCGAGAAACTATTCTTTTTCTTGTTGCATCTGTACTTTCTCTTCTTCAAAATTTGCTTAGAGAGCAACCTTTTCTTGTTCTGTAACCTTGCGTTTCTCTATGATTACGCCTTGCAATTGCTTGAAGGACTGGGTGGAATATTCTATTTCTTCTTGTGCGCGACGAAGGTGAGCTTCGACCACATCAGCTAGTCAGTGGAGTTGGGCTGGCTGATATCCTAACTCTGGTTCTTCTGATGGTAGGGGTGTAGTGAAGAATGCATGACTGGAGTGAAGGGATTGTTGTACCCCTCAGAGTTCGACCTCAATTATATCATACATTTCCTCCTACTTGGCTTCTTGTTTCTCCACAATTTCCAGTGAAGCATTATTTAGAGCTGCGATGATGAAGTCAAAATCATCAACAATAATCATAGTCTTCATATTGGTCATTGTGGATTTCAATTTTTTCCGGTAAGAAGGTTTCAGGGGATAAACCTTCCTCTTCTTCAGGGGATCAACATGGTCTTTGGAGAGTGTTACTTCGCCTTGCTTCTGTTCATCTCCCTTTCCGTTTATCTCTTCTACTTCGTCATCACCCCCTCGGTCATGTGATACTGAAGTAGTCTTTCTTGAGGCGCTGGTTAAATCTTGGATCTCTTCGGTCTTATTCATTCTGCTGGACCCAGGTGTATCATGTTATTTATGTATGGCCTCTAGGTTTTCAAGGTCAGATATATCTGTAGGGTCTACCAGAATACAGATGTCTGCAGACCAGTCCTTAATGATCTCCTCCAAGTATTCTTCCGTGAGTTTGTAGTACGACTGTAGCTACTCCTTATGTTCATTGACTCACGCTGTTATGTAGATGAAGTGTGGATTTGCGCAGACCTTCATTAGGGGATGAAAACTCTATAGGGTGTTTAGAGTCATGTGAGGTTTAGCTTCGATGGCTCTCTTCAGCTGAAGGTAATATGTGTGAAAAACAACATTTGACTTCCACTGTTTGTTCATATCACTCGAGTACCAGAGTGTCGTGAAATTTGCAGCAAGTGGCTCGAACGGTTCAATATCTAGAAAGGTTGCACCTTCCGGCATCTCCAAGAAAACAAAGGAGATGAGGATCAGGAGCCAACTAAAGTGAAACTCGTAGCCCTGATCCTGTGCTTCGCGACAATCTAGTTCTAGTTGATTAACTAGGTACTTCACCTAGTTCATCTGCAGACCTTCCACACACTTCCCTGCGAGGTCGACGACAAAGCCTGTGACCTGCATAGGTCTGTTCTTCCTTACTAACTTTCCAACTATTAGTTGGCAGGTTAGGCACACTGCACCATTCTAGATGGAGGATACCTTGTAGCCTCATGTCCCCTTTTCAACACCACCATATGTATCCTTGATTTTCTGTGCTAGTGCACAATCTGTGGCTTTTCCTGGATAGAAATCCTGCAGGTCAAGTCCTTGCATACATAATCCGGTGATCCTTTGGATCAATGTTGGATCAAATGTAATACAAAGGTCTATCCATAAGTAGCCACCATGGTAACATGAAAGTAATAGCTTCACATAGGCGTTCACTTCTTGGTGCCTTTCGAAGTGTGGGATTTTCATTACATTTAATAGGGTGGATTGCGCGAGGTTCATCGTCCATGGTTGGTGGATTATCTTTGAGTTATTCCCCTTCATCTTGGTCAAGTATTTATATGGGGCGAGCATGCTATAGTTCTTGCAATCTACGAGGTTGAATTTATTGAACTTCAACGCTGTGATCTTGTCCTGCTGTGCGTGAACTACGCGTATCCCCTTCAACAGGTACGCAGTAACCATGGAGTACTCAAATTATCTTGGCACTCTATCTCTACTCATCGCACCAACTAGAGGCGGGATGTAATCAAGCAATATGGTTGGGATCAACTTCTCATTTGCTAGGGAATTTGTGTGTTTGGTTCTCTTCTCTGCTATTGTTCAGGATGATCTAGCTCTGCAAGAAGTCGATGAAGAGGCTTGCACTCCTCTCGTCGACGACACTTGAATACTTGCAGAAATTGCTCTTTTAGACATTAATCTTTCAGTCAATAGATCAATGAGAACTTCTTCAACAATTTTCTCTGCAGTGCTAAACTCGTCCAACATGCACGCTCATGGTTGAATATCTCGGGTTTGAAGAGTAACTAGTCAATGAAACATGATGGATGGAAATATCACGATGATTACTGTGTGAAATCAACTAATCCACGAGCTCAGATTCATGGTTAGAAAAAGTGTTCTCGTTGTGTGGCGCGGCGGGATAAATAGATAACTTGGCAATGGATCTCTTGCAATGGGTGATAAGCCTTCATTAACTCAGTTCTGTCCATTATGGCGTGGTCCCAACGGTCTGGTGGAAAACTTTCTGATCATAAATTCCTTGCTACCCATTCAGGCCATCGATCTAACGGTTATAATGTCCCCAACGATTATATTTCTTCACCATGGTGAAGTGCCATGTGACGCTATTCTGATATCTTGATGAAGTTCCAATTTTGCAAATTTTCCTTCTGTGAGGTTCCCTCTGGAACCTTTTGTAACTTTTCAATCTTAGCTCTCTTCTTACTTAGTTTTCTAGCCTTCTTTCCGGTGAGCTTCATCTCAGAATTCCTTTTTCCATTCTGATTCTTATCTTCTTTTGGAAGAGTGACTTCACGTTTTTGAGATTCTTTCCTAGAAATCATGGGTAATACTTCATCTGTATCTGGAATAGGTACTTCAGTCTTCTGCAAATCTTCTTGTGTTCTTCCGACTTCGACATCCAAGTCTCTGGTTTTAAATAGCTTCTCTTGGTTATGCTATTCTTCAATCAAGTGTGTGATCCTCCTAGTCATGAAATCTTTTAACTCTTGCTTCTTTTTCTCTAAGATTTATTCTTCTTTCGTTCTGGCTTGATATCCTTCGATCCAAGGTTTTCCTAGTAACATAGAAAATGGAGAGTTGTTCTCAATAAATTTAACAACTTCAAATTCTTCCTCCGCTGAAGTTCCATGAGAACTCATAGATATCTGGGTAAGTCTTCCACATAGGGTTATTAGTTTTCCTCTGAATAATCCTATTCCTCTCAATGAAGGAATCATAGCAGGATTTCCTAGAATTTCCCCAGTTCTTTCTGTCATAATATTCACCTGTGTTTCCTCATCCAAAACACAATCAATGTCGAAGTCTCCTATTCTTACTTCAATGCATGATTTTTCTTTGAAAACCTTTGATAAGATGATATGTTAGTGGTCATTCAGGGTTTCATTCATATGTAGCAATACTTTCTTTGATTCTTTCTAGGGTTCTGTCATAATAATAGTTTCTGGATCTGACTTAGGGTTTTCTTGGTTCATATTCATTCTTTCAACCTTAGCAATCATTCTAGGGAGATCCAAAACTTCATGGTCCGTAGATTTGCAGCAGAGGCAACTAGGCTTTCTTCTACCAGGGCATTCCTTAGCCAGATGTCCTGGTCTTCTGCAACTATAACAAAGGGTTAATCCTCTCTTTCTCTTAAATGATCACCAACCTTTCCTGTGCTGCGCACTAGGATCATGGTAGCTAACCTGAAAAAAATTCTTTCTAGGATCCTGCATCCATTTGTTAGTCCAAACATTCTCTCTATACATAGGTATAACATATCTTTCACTATTCTTATGAGATATAATCATATCAAATATTCTTTCATCTATCAGTGCCCTAGTTTTCAAGCTAGGAAAAATCTTATCAAACATACCTAGATCCATACTTTAGAAACCAAAAATTCCACTAATCTTATCTTCAGCAGAGCACAAAGATTCCAGATCTAAAACTTTTCACTATTCTTACCTTTATTAGAGCATAAAGCTTGCAGATATTACCTCTTTTCTTCAGATCTGACCCTTCTTGGCACAAAGCTTCATAGATCAAGTAGAATACTGCGCACTAGAGCGATATATCTACGCACAGATATTTCACAATTTCAGGTCAGATCTTCACATAAAGCTTCTTTTTCTTTAGTTCCCAACAATCATAGTTTCAGTCCTGGCAACAGAACCATTTGTTGGCACAGAGCCAGACCCAGGGTTCAACGCTACAACATCGCACCAACAAAACCCTAACTACTGGCCCTTTCAGAAACACCTGCAAAGCAGATGAAGGCTCACCTGAGGTAGAGCCAGGGGTGGTTGCAGGACTCAGATGTCTGCAACCTTAGCTGGGACATATATCTATGATTCTAACAATTGACAAAGAACTCAACAGTTAACATTCATCAATATCCAGTCTCAGTTACAGTGAAGTTAAACCCTAGTTACAAAGTATCATAGTATTCATTCATATCTAAAGTATTTAAGCACTAAGCATGAGTACATAAGTCATATCTAACATCCATCCACATTATTAAGCACTAAGAATCAATAGATCTATCTATCATTCATCTATATTGAAGCACTAAGCACATTAACATATAAACACATCAACACATCGCACAAATCAGATCAACACAACATGTACATGGTTCACTCCTACCCTGGGGCTGCGTCCACCGACTCTTTGTCTTATTTATTAGCTTCTTCAATCAGTTACATGCATCGAGCCTAAAAAACCCTACTCCGTAGAGGATAGGGGATCTGCGCAACTCGCTAGATCCTCCTTCCCTGAGTAGATCTAAGCACACAACCTTTCACAGTCTCTTACAATGACTTGCACTTAGCTCTGCATGTCTCACATAGTATGCACAAAAACAATCTCCACTTAGCACTTATCACTTTTAATCACATATATTGGACTACAACCATCACTTGCATCCAGCCAAAGGGCACTTAGCCATTCATACTCACTACATCACCTTAGCATCTATTTATACATACAACATAGGCCTAATCATGGGTAAAACCCATGAGCCTACATTCCCATACCTGTTACATAAACCCAAAACCCAAAAATCCCTAAAAAGGGGCCGAGATCCCGCGATCTCTGCTTTGTCTTACGCTCCGCCTTCGACAGCCTGTCGAAGAAAAATTAGGTCAAACATGAACAAGGATCCTCAAACTTGGTCAAGGGCCAACAGGTTGATCAGATTATGAAGTGATTCAAAACTGACACAGGGAAGGCCGACATGGTAGAAGATTTATAACTGCATATGGCCGACTCGATAGAAGGTTCATTTAGGTTAGAATTATCTTGAACATATGAACAACACGACAATGGTCTTGGAAGCATTGAATCAAGGAGGACCCAACATATGGACATGAAGATGGTCAAACGAGAGACAAATGGATTTACCAACCCGGATACAATGATGAAGGGGGGTGTCATGTTCAAGACCGACTATTACTGCCACCAACACAGATACAAAGATACATTTCTTTCCCAATTCCCCCCCCACCATTTCTGGTGAGTACCTCTTTATTTTTACACAAGATTGAGGAGGATAACATATGCTTGTTGATGTAATATCATCCTTCAGATGAGTCCCTTGGAGTATGTTTAACGAATCCTTCCCATATGGATCCTTCGATGTTTGTTTAATGAGTCCTGTTAGTGCAAATTCTTGCAAGATGGTGTTTTCTTCTGGTTTCGGGCCCCTGGTGTAAATGCATAAAAGTGGGGTTTGAAAACCGGTCAAGTGTGTTTTATTCAAAGGCTGCAGCCATGAGCGCCAAGTGTAGCTCACAAAAGAAGCCCACTTCGGTCTTAAAATCAAGAGAGTGGGCACTTTGTCTTTCAATGACGAGGATCCATAGATGGGGAAGATCGACGACCATCGGGTAAGTTTGGGTCACAGAGTTTCACATGGTCAAGCTCCTGAGCTCATCTCCTATGGCCAAACTCACGAAATGATCAAGCCATTTTGGTATTTCAGCTACTGGGACTTCAACATACAAGGGTCTCTCCTCCTTGCATCATGTATCCTCGGTGTGAAAAATCTCGAAAGAACCAGGACTGTTGATCAAGAAATGATCTAGGCCGTCCATCCAATGGGACACGTGGCGTGTGATCAAGCCATTTCGGCTACCAGGACTTTGAGAGAACAAAGGGTCTCCTCCTTCCAATACATTTCAGAACCCCGAAGCCTGAAACAGTCCAGGCCAGAGGCGGTCCCACTTTTGAGAAGTGATCTAGGCCGTCCATCCAATGGGATACGTGGCATGCGATCAAGCCATTTCGGCTACCGGGACTTTGAGAGAACAGAGAGTCTCCTCCTTCCACTGCATTTCGGAACCCCAAAGCCCAAAACGCCGAAAGCATCCAGGCCAGAGGCAGTCCCACATTTGAGAAGTGATCTAGGCTGTCCATCCAATGGGACACATGGCGTGCGATCAAGCCATTTTGGCTACCGGGACTTCGAGAGAACAGAGGGTCTCTTCCTTCCAATGCATTTCAGAACCCCGAAGTCCAAAACGCTGAAAGGGTCCAGTCCAGAGGTGGTCCCACATTTGAGAAGTGATCTAGGTCGTCCGTCCAATGGGACACATGGCGTGCGATCAAGCCATTTCGGCTACCGGGACTTTGAGAGAACAAAGGGTCTCCTCTTTCCACTACATTTTAGAATCTTCAAAACGCAAAATCATGAAAGCACCTTTGAATATAGGCACAGAGTCACATCCCGTGGTCACTTGGGGTGATAGAAAGAACTATGCAAAGGGACAGAGTGTCAGGTTTAGCTACAGGAGGGATTGTTACATGTCAAAATTTCTCAGATGGATAAGTGTCGCATTGTCCCTATCAGTCATCATAAGTGTCACATCTTCCCTACAACTTTCGCAAGTGTCGCAAGTTGATTATTAGTGTTTCTAACAATGTTCAGACATGATGCCATGATAACAACGCTAAGAAGGCACTTATGACACCTCATATGACTGACTTGAAGGTCAAGAACTGATCTACTGGAATCAAACAACTCTTGACACCTGAAAGAGACCCTGAAATAGTGGTTTGGAAGGGGAACACTCCTCTAATACAGCTGGAGAAGCGCTGGCGCTCCTCTACCATGATTCAGAAGCGTTATAACGCTCTTCAGCCCTTATGGAGGAGCGCTGCTCACCTTAAGAGCGCTGGCGCTTTCCCAAGGCACATCAGGAGTGCTATAACGCTCTGATACCCCTTTTGGGGGAGCACTCCCTATTCTGGGTAAATTGTTAGCCCGTTGAGTCGAATGAGGAGGAGATCATTCGAGATTAGAAGGCAGTTGTGCTCGAATTCT
>ML784373.1:472259-501853 GCA_009831015.1 Picea engelmannii | reverse complement strand
TGCTTCTTTCTCATGTTATGTATGATGCACATATGATTGCAGTTTGATTTGGATATATATATTGTGTAAACATTCAACGCAAAGGCTTTGTAGGTTTCTATATTTCTCTCACCACTTGTTGCACACATTCACGCATCTAGTCTAACATCATAGGGGAACCACATAACCCCTGTTGTTCACAATGCTTTCTCAACCTCCCTCCTATCTTAGGGGGAGTATCTGGTCGTACCCGCTCATCGATACCTCCTTCACACACTCCTGTGAGTTCTACTATCTTAGGATCAGCTTTGCTTGGTTCTACATTACTTGGGTCAAGTTCCCAAGGTCATCCATTCACTCGCTCTCCGTTACATGGAAGCGGGGGACCCACTTCCTCTCAAGGAGGGAGAACCAACCCACCTAGTCCCCATAAAGGGTCAGGTTCACAACACACTATGGCTAGAGCTAACCCTCCCACCCCACTACAGATGCCATATTTGGCCTCTCTCAACATACCGGATCTCACCAAACTCACCAATGATCCTATATTGCATGACGCCACATGGCCTGCAATGCCGACAAAACTTCCTTCAGACATACCCAAGTTTGAAGGAAAAGCGGGGGATGACCTTGCCAACCACGTCATGACATTTCATCTATGGTGCTCCTCTAATAGCATTATGGATGATTCCATCAGACTGCGATTATTTCAACACACACTTACGGGCCCATCAGCCAAATGGTATGTCGAAGAAAAATCAGGGTCCCATGCGACCTTTGAGTCACTGGCCAAAGAATTCTTGAATTTTTTCCAATTACCCATCCACCATGACAATGGTATAGAACTACTGTCTAACTTCAAACAAACCTCAGCCACCCACATCACTGACCACATTCATGAGTGGCGTCGGCGACGTAGTTTGTGTAAGGTAGAAACCACCGAGCAACAATGCCTTGACTGGTTTCTTAGATCACTTGTCTCTCTCCTTGGAAAGGATGTCGCTTCCACCTTCCCTCAATCTGAAGAGGAAGCCATCAGTAAGGCCCAACAGTATGACCTCATTTATGCACAGTCGGGGTACTTATACATGGTACTTCCTGATCTTCCAAAACCCGTGCCATTTGGCCAAGACAAACCTGGGATGTCTCACTCAACAGATGGACTAATAGGTGCCACCACGCACCACGGTCCACACCCCCAACCACCACCGATGTATGGAACACTTCAATACCCGCCGAAATATGGGGGCACTCCTTATTACCCCCCACCCCCTTATCAACAGACATACCCTATTTCTATATCTCCACCCATCAGTGGACCACCACCGACAGCTCCCATACATCCACCTATTCCCACAAACAATGGTACTCCCTCAACATCAACTTATAGTACTAGTGAAAGCACTATACCTTCCTATGTACCTTATGGATCAGTACCACCACAAAATCCATACTTCCCATTTCCTAGTCCTCCACAACCCATGGCTCCCCCGCATCCACATGCAGGGGTAAATTTTGTTCAACCTTCTGCTGCTCAACAAAACCAAAATTTTGAACAGTTGAACACCACCAATCCAACTCATCCATCAAACGATGCCAAGAAGAAAGGAAGGAACAAGAATAACAACAACCCTGGTCAAGACGGGAATCAACCCCCACAGCACCAACCCACGGGGGGCAACCAGACCCAAGGGAACCAAAACCCCCAAGGGGGCAATGACAACAAACACCAAGGGTGAAATAATGTTAAAACCATCTTCCCTTGTGCTCTTTGTGTCAAGTTCGGTCATTACACCCACCATTTCCCCCAGATCGCTGATTTCAAACGGTTGAAAGACTCAAGTAGTATTCCCCATACCCTTGCACAAACTGCCCCTCAACAGGCACCACAACAATACGTGCAACAACCCCCTCCCGCCGTGCTACAAAATACCATCCCACATCAAGGGGTGATAAACACCCAACAAGATGCACAACATCCCCCACCGCAGGTGGGACAATATCACAACCCTAACAATCCAACAGAGCGTACAATTCTCCTCACCAGTGAGGAAGAAATCCTTCTGCAAACGCGTAATCGTCAGTATCATACACCCGCTGAGCCTTATCCCATCTCTCCAGAGACAAACCCTACACCAACAAGACCCCCATTGGTGATCCCTTGCTCATCCACCGAACCACCACTTCACATTCCTCGCATCCCTTTACGCAGGAATGTTCACAACCCGTAGGCTAGGGAAGCTCATAACTATAGCTTGGTAGACGACTTAGCACAATCCGCGGCTGCCATGTCAGTCTTGGAAGTCCTCTAGACTTGTCGTACACAGCGGAAATATTTACTTTCCACCTTGGGGGCAGTCGACCCTGCTGATACTCGACTCATCACCTTTGATCTCGATAGCAGAGAACCTCGTCTTCCCGCCTTGATCGCTTTTCAAATACCAGTGAAAATATGGAACATCACAGTTCATCGATGTATCATCGATGAAGGTGCATCTACATGCATCATGTCCAAAACAGCATGGCAGAAACTTGGTTCCCCGGAACTCATACCCTCTGCCATCACATTACGAGCTTATGACGGACGACCATCTTCTTCGGAAGGGTTCTTCCAAAATTTCCCCGTTGAACTCAGGGGCAAGACTATTCTCATTGACATCGAATTTATCGATGCCCCACTCGATTATAATATCCTGTTCGGGCGTAGCTACATGTACGCTATGAAGGCAGTGGCCTCTTCTATCTTTCGGACAATGATGTTCCCCCACAATGGGAAGATCGTGACCATCGACCAAGTCTCACATTATGAGCCTAACCCATTTTCCAACATCGATAACATTCTTCCTCTCATCCACACCAACCCAGACGCATATCCACTCGTCGAGATGGGCCCTGGGATTTTCAAAGATCCATCCTTGTTAGGGACGTACCATGGACCACCACCACTCCTTCCCCCTAATCAAGTATGCGTCGTCTCATCCAACGGGACTCACGCAAAAGATTCTCTTCCTCCTCAGGAGGTTTCAATCATTCTTGATGTCTCAATAGTCACAGACCCACTCCCGCCGGAGCCTCCTGCGCACTCATCGACCTCAAAAGTCCATGAATCCACATCCCCTCAAGGGAATAATCCTGTTTGGGAAACACTCCCCCAACCCCTCACTCAAATTCCCTTCTTTTACCCTCCCCCAGGTATTGAAGCTTTTCAGGTAGGCACAACACTCACACTACCTAATATGGTGTTAGCCATCCCAGTTTGGTATTTATACCCACCAGAGATGGTCCCTCGACCATCCCTTCTCCCACAAGAAGGACTTCCCATGTCGATTCCTGTCCTTACCTCCACTACCCCAATACTCACTACCCCCCTTGCTACAGCTGGGGGCAGAAGGAAGAAGAAGGATCCCACCGCCCCACTTCCTCCATGCATCCCACCACCTTGCACACTATGTGAGAAAGAGGGCCACCAAACTAACAATTGTCCATATCTACCTGAATTATGGAATTTGATTCCCCCCAATCAAACTCCCACAACACCCATCACTACTGCTAGTACCACTACTACCACCAACCCTTCCAGTAGTAAAGGGTTGAGGACCAAATACGCTTGTGCTATATGTTTCGAGTATGGCCATTATACCCATCATTGCCCAACACTACCGTGCTTTCGACAGACATTAGCGGTCGTACGCCAGAACTTCCAGAACAACCCACGCCCTGCTACGTCCTCATCCAACATCACTGACATTCGCTATGTCACTACTTCAGTCAATGAACGTATGAGATGTCCTTGCTCTCTCTGCGATTCACTAGCTCATTTTACATACCAGTGTCCTATGATCCTTGCATACAGGTGACGTCAATTAGCCTTGATTCACCAACCTGCAGAGGCAGTACTTGACATTACCCCATCCCTTGAGGATCTTCATGTCACTTCTCCCGAGCACGAGGCACTCCCAACGCCTCCATGGTTCTTAAATGAAATCTCTGAGGATTTACCCTGCAACCCCCCAAACTCTCCTTCTCATTCCCCTACAGAGAATTTCCACCCAACCACCACGGGTACTCTTCAGTACTTCAATATATGGTTCATGTCGAGTGAACCCTCACCATCTGCTTGCACCACTCCTCCTGCTTCTCCAGCAGGGGGAAATCACACGAGCACTGAGATCACTCCTCACGACCCCTTGTATTATTGGCGTTTCCAGTACGACGAGGAAATACTCAAAGAGCTAAACCACCCAGACTCACCCTGGGATGCGCTACATCACCGCACACTCTTCTCTCCACAGGAAGCCCTCATGCCTCCTAATCAAAACCCCATTTACGCAATCGAAACAAAAGATTTTATCCCATCCGGGGCTATCGATTGGTTCAATAATCCCATTTCTGCCCTTGATGCATTTGAAGAAGGCAACATGGCCAAGATTTCCCCCACCATCAAAATCGACATTTCCATTAAAAACGACATCGTCGAAGAAATCATCATTGGAGCTGCTTGCACTCCTCAGGAAATCGCCGCATATAAAGCCCTCTTCCAGGAATACAGGGATATTTTTGCCTGGTCATACATGGAAATGCCTGGCCTCGATCCCTCTATTGTCGAACATCGCATCGACACCCGACCCGACATCACACCAGTCCGCCAAAAGCAGTGACCGCTACACCCAGCCAAAGCGGCGGCTATCAAAGCCGAAATTGACAAATTACGTGCTGCCAGGTTTATTTACCCCATCGATTATACTTCATGGGTTTCCAACCCTGTACCCATCGACAAAAAATAGGGCACTATCCGCGTTTGAACAGACTTTAGCGATCTCAATAACGCATGTCCAAAAGACACCTTTCCAACGCTTTTCATTTATCAAATTATCGACGACTGCGCTGGCCACGAGGCTCTCTCCTTTATGGACAGATTCTCTGGCTATAACCAAATCCAAATCCACCCAGCCAATCAGTATAAAACCACTTTCATTACCCCGTGGGGTACCTTTGCATATCGTGTCATGCCTTTCAGCTTAAAAAATGTCGGCGCAACTTTCCAGCGGGCGATGACATACATCTTTCACGATCTGGCCGAAATCATCCTCGCCTACTTGGATGATCTCACAGCTCGATCTAAGAAACGCACCCAGCATCTCGATGATTTACGAATCATCTTTCAACGGTGTCGCCAGTACAACGTTCGCTTGAATCCTCTCAAGTGCGTGTTCTGCGTCACCGCAGAGAGCCTCCTCGGTTTTATTGTTTCCCAAAGCAGTATTACTGTGGACCCCCTCAAAGTCAAAGCTATCACCGAAATTCCACCTCCTCGGAATTTACGGCAACTTCAGAGTCTTCAGGGAAAAGATAACTTTCTTTGGCGCTTTGTCCCAGATTACGCTATCCACGCACATGGTTTCCTTCGCTTACTACATCACGAAATCCCGTTTCCCTGGGACGACTATGCCCAACAGTCATTTGACGATCTGAAAGAAGCGCTTTCAAATGCACCTTTGATTAGTGCACCTGACTATAATCGCGACTACATCCTCTACGTATCCGCATCAGCTGTATCAGTAGCCGGCGTCCTCGTCCAGCTCGGAGATGACAATCGTGAACATGTCATTTACTACATTAGTAAGAACCTCTCAGGACCACCCTTGAAGTACAAACACGAAGAGAAACTTGCTCTTGCAGTTGTCCTCGCAGTCCAAAAACTGTGCCATTACATTCTGCTTCGCACCACCAAGGTCATCGTAGACTCCAACCCTATGCAATATTTTCTCAGTCGTCGACAAGTTAACGACAAATTCGCTTGATGGATCGTTATCCTTCAGGAGTACGACCTCGATTTTTCAACACCTAAGAGTAAGAAGGCCCTCGTTCTCGCTGAACTTGTCACGGCCCTTCCCTCTGACACCACCAGTGCCCCCGTCAACACTGAATTTCCTGACGAACATCTCTTTTACATCGCGTTAGATGATTCATGGTACGACGACCTTCTCATCTACCTACGAACTCAAAAGTTCGATAACCACCTATCACGAGATGATCGTTGGCATATTCGCCATCAGGCCCCCTGCTATCTCCTCATCGGCGACATCCTATACCGGAGGGGCATCGACACCATTCTTTGTTGGTGCCTGACTATTGACGAGGCCGACAAAGTCTTAAACGACTGCCACAATGATGCATGTGGGGGCCATCTTTCGGGTATATCCACGGCTCAAAATATTATCCGAGCTGGTTACTTTTGGCCTACCTTGTTTCATGATTGCATTCATGCCGTGAAATGATGTGAGCAATGTCATATCTATGCCAACAAAGCCCGAGCTCCCCCCGCTCTTCTTCACCCTGTCATTACTGCGGCCCCTTTTTGTAAATGGGGCATATACTTTATGACTTGCAATCCACCCTCCAGCAATGGTCACAAATACATCGTTGTCGCTGTTGACTACTTCACCAAATGGGCCGAAGCTATGCCCACTTTCAGCAACACCGCTGACACTGCAACGCATTTTTTCTTTAACCACGTCATATCCCGTTTTGGAGTACCACTCCAACTTGTTTCCGATCATGGGAAACACTTCGAGAATGAGATCTTCACTGAACTTTCATCTCGGTTAGGCTTCTCTCATGAGTTCGCCTCACCATTCTACCCTCAGTCAAACGGACAGGTCGAGGTAGTGAACAAAGTCCTCAAGACCATGTTATAGTGCACGGTTAATAAAAATAAAACCAATTGGCATCATATGTTATTTTCTGCGCTATGGGCTTATCGAACGACAGTAAATACCGCTATAGGTTTCACGCCATTTCATTTAGTCCATGGGGTCGAGGCAACTCTTCCTATCGAGTGCGAAATTCCCACCCTACTCACCGCAATTGAGCTATTACCTGACACTGCTCCAATGGAGCAGTGCTTTCTGAACTTGGAGTCTCTGGACGAAGATCGTCGATCTTCCTTATAGAACAACGAGGCAGCTAAAAAATGATCCAAAGCTACCTTTGATCGCCATGTCAACCTTTGGTCATTCCGCGAAGGTGACCTTGTCCTGGCTTATGATATCGCTCATGATACCTTTGGCCATGGCAAGTTTGAATCACTCTGGCATGGCCCTTACATTATCCAACATTGCCTCACCAAAGGGACATACATCTTGGTCTCCCCTGAAGGCCTCTCGCTCAAGGAACCTGTCAATGGGTTATACCTCAAGAAATTTTATGCTTAAAAGTAGTAATTCTACTTTAGGCTATTGTTTCTTTTTTAGTGTTTTTTCTTTTTTCTCCTACCCTATCGTCTAAACTATCCTTTTTTCTATTGACAGATGCTTCCTCCACTAGCCTACCACATTGGTTATGCCGACGGTGCCAGTCGTTGGACGCATAATCTCGCTTCGGAATCTTGGGCTATATACACCCCCTCACATGAAATACTACATTCAAATGGAATATGTTTGGGTCCAACAACCAACAACCAAGCCGAATATACTGTTGTCATTGGCCTCCTGGCCGACGCCCAACGTCATCATATTCATCGCCTTAGCATTTTTCTCAACTCTCAACTCATCGTTCTCTAGCTCAATAATGTGTACTGTGTACGCAATCCATGCCTCTTTCGCAAATACCTGTAGGTTAGACTGTTATCTCAACATTTTGATTCCATTACATTTACACATATTCCAAGACAATTGAATCAAACAACATATGAAATAGCTAACATGGTGTTAGATTGGCATACATCACATCAAGCTACACATACATAAAACATCTCATAAATCCTGTCACAGCATATAGATAGAATAGACATCATCATCAACAAAAAACACATGTAAACGACACCAGGATCTCAAAATATGTATACTCATATATATATATCAAGGCCTATCCGACCATCCGAAAGTTTACATAACAAAAATATATATAGCCCTTTTGCCAAACTTCCACTCACCATTCCGGGAGCCCAAGGTGTCCATTTTTCAAACCGTCTTCAGCCACGGGATCAGCATCCCGCCACCTACATCATAGCTGTCCCTGGGTCACTTTTCATCCCGAGCCCCTGGGGCACCTTTTTCTTCATATCATGGTCAGGTACGCATGCGCATTGTCACATTTTTCAAATACATGCTAATATCTTTAATTCTCTTCAGATATTGTTCACTTTGGGTATTTGGTTGTTATGTGCGCAGGTACTTTCTCATCGGTCATCGACATCATCCCTTCAGGTATATATTCAGCATTGGCATGTAGTCTCTCCCGCTATATTGCATTTACATTTCCAGTCACACCCACTGATATTGGCCTTTAGGATCCTCATTCCTGGCTCTACAGTACCCACACCTCCATTTGCATCTTCGGTACTGTTACCCGGTAGCATTCTTACCCACATGAGTTGTCCCATTCATAGCACATTTTGACCCTTTTTGACACTCATGCTGTTCTTTACCCCATAGGGATGGGAGTCCCGATAGTCTTTCATCATGTCGTTAATCAACCACATATTCCTTCTCCTCATTTTTCTAATATTTCCCACATGGACTCCCAACTCATCTCTTTACGGTTCTATTCTTTTTTACCTATACCTCCGTAGTATCATGAACCCTCCATTTCATCCACAATCTGTTTGCCCATCTGTGAACTTATCCTCATTTCACCTACCTCATACAAAAACTCACCAATGGGCCCCCCACCCTTCATCAGTTTTCCAAGAAAATTTTTCCCTCCCTGGGGCACGCATTTCACACTGGGGCACCCGTTTCTATATTTGTACATTTCTCCCCACAATGATTCATTATTTATTGTACAAATGCCTTTATTTCCAGTCATTACATTTTCTTTTGTCGTCACCGTTGGCGACTTGCTTCCTTTTGGCCACACGCAACCCATGTCACCCTTGGTTGGAGCATTACTTATCATCTACCCTTTCCGGCATCGTCCATATCTTCAGAGTACCCCACATGTCACTTACCTCTACCCTCTGAATTTGTTCACCTTGTCCCGCCTCTGGCACAACTAATCACCGGTCTTGTCGTCCCTCTGACACTCGACCTTGTTACACGGTTGCGACCACTTTTTATCTCATACATCCTCCAACCAAGGGTAGTATTGAGTCTTCCCACATCTTGATTTCATCCAATGTACCTCTGCCACTTCCTCACCTCAGTAGATTCCATGAAGCCCTTTGCTTCTGGGAGTTGCGTTCCCCTTTCGTCGACATCAACACAATTTTCCAGAAGGGCGACAGTATCTTGATTCTCATTCTCCATTTAATGAGAGATCTCGGACGACACAGGGTGAAAAATCATTGCACCCTGCTGTCGTTGGCCCCAATCACATTCGACGCCAACACTTTCTCATGTTATGGTGCATCTTACTTTGCGACTATTGTAGTTATTTATCATTTTCCGAAGACCTCTGAACTGGGTAGGGCCATCAATGCCCGCATCATCGTCGCTGCTTCTTACTGCGATCATTGCCTATTATTCAGAGTACGTTCCATTGTAGAATTGTCTTCTACCTTTATCATTACCGCCCCCGAGGGCGCTGCAATTGTCTACACCAACAAATTCAGTCATCCTTTTTCAGAGTTACATAAAACGAGCATGGGGCATGCCCGCCTCGTTTGTACAAAATTTTCTTTTTTTTGCACAACTCTCAGAAGGTCGGGTCCTACCGATTCTTTTTTTCTCCAACAGATCACTCTACATGATCCCACTATTTCTCTCCCTTACAACAACATTCTCAGTAGAAGAAACATTGATGGATTTCGGCTATACGTATGCTCCTAACCTCATCCATCAGGGGGCATCTGTTATCACTGAAATTTCGTCCGCACATGGCAACAAGAACTCAACATCGTCAAATAGTAATGAAGTCATTCATGGCACTGAATTAATTTCACAACATTCCAAAAAGGTCAAAAACTATACAAAGTAACCAAAAATTGAAGAGCGCTTTATAGAAGTTGGGTGCGCGCGCACATGCGCAGAACAAGAACATACCATGCGTGCATGCGCGCACGATGCACGGTTGTTGGCGCAAAAACCCGTGCACCTGCTAAACGACACATTTATTGAATTGGTCGGCCTCCCAACCACTTATGGATCAGCTCCCAAGCCGATTTGACCCTCAAATCTGAGCTGAATCCGCATGGTAGGCTGGTCAAAGACCTAATGAAGCCTTAAAGAGCCTCTCTTCACACTACAAAGGAGTTACATAATCACCCAATGCAATGCTATAAAAAGCCATGAAGAAACCTCATTTTCTCAAGGAATTTCATGTAATGTTATGCTGCTTAGATTGTTTTAAGGACTCAGTCCTTGAAAATAACACATTAGCACCATTTCATTGAGCAATCCACCTCTCCATTGAGTGGATTTGTAAAGGAGTTCTTTCATCACCATTTTCATTTTTCTTGTTGTAAGGAGAGAAAGCTTGTGAGGGTCCAAGAGCCTTCCTTTGGAGGAAGAAGGGACTCATAGTCCCCTTTCTTCATTGTGCTTTGATTTCATCAATAGATCAGCCTAAAAAACATTGGTGACAATGGTCTTTGTTTCCTTGTTATCTCTATATTTCCATGCTTTTAGTTTTTAGTTTGTATTTTTTTTATTCTTGTTTATATTTGTGTTTTCTTTTCTCTAACTCTTTCCTCTACAACTGTCATGCTCAGGAAGACCCAACTGGGCATGTAAGCACCCTTGATTTGCTCACCAAGTCGACGAAAAGGGTGTAAACACTTATGAATACCTCAAGACATATGACACGTCTGTCATTGAACACAAGATCCCACTGAAGGAGGAGGCTAAACCATTTAGGCAGAAGTTAAGATAGATAAATCCCATGTTGTTGCCTGTCATGGAGAGAGAAGTAAAGAAACTGTTAGATGCCCAAATCATTGTTCCCTTGAGATATTTTGAGTGGGTGGCCAATTTGGTCCTGGTGAGGAAGAAAAGTGGGGAAATTAGGCTTTGTGTTGACTTCAGAAACCTCAATAGGAGCTCAAAGAAAGACAATTATCCCTTGCCCAACATGGAACACATATTGCAGAGGGTAACTGGTGCATCCAAGATATCCATGGTTGATGGCTTCTCTGGGTATAATCATATATCAGTTATGCCTAAGGATAGAGAGAAGACAACCTTCACCACTCTCTGGGGGACATTCATGTATGCCAAGATGCCGTTTGGACTTATGAACACAGGAGCAACTTTTCAACGAGCTATGGATATGGACTTCTTAGGAGAGAAAGACCAGTTCATGGTGATCTATCTAGACGAAATCACAGTCTTTTCCAGGTCTGATATGGAGCACTGCTGTCACCTAAGGAAGGTTTTCCTGAAATGTTGGAAGTTTGGCCTTTCTTTAAATCCCAAGAAGTCCATTTTTCCTATGAAGGAGGGGAAGCTGTTAGGACATATAGTATCAACAGAGGGAGTGAGGATTGATCCCAGTAGGGTAGAGGCAATTCAGACCCTATCACTTCCCAGATCTAGAAAGGAAGTTCATGCCTTTTTGGGGAAGATTAATTTTCTAAGGAGATTCGTATCAAATTTTGCTGAGTTGGTGAAACACATCATAGCCATGCTCAGGAAAGGAAATTAAGTGAAATGGACCGCCGAGCCTAGACAATATTTCATCCAAATAAAAAGGGCATTGACCGAGGCACCTGTGCTGATCAATCCTAACTATTCCAAGGATTTTCTAATTTTTTCGTTCGCTTCTTTTGATACAGTAGCAACGGTCTTGTTGGAGAAAAATGAGGAAGGTTGAGAGCATCCCATTTCCTTCTTCATCAAAGAATTAAGAGATGCAGACATCAGGTATGAAATCATGGAGAAACAAGCTTATGCCTTAGTGAAGTCTCTCAAAGCTTTTAGAGTCTATGTCTTGCACACAAAAGTGACTGCATACGTGCCTTCAGCATCCGTGAAAGATATCCTTATACAGCCTGACGTAGATGGAAGAAGAGGTAAATGGATCACCAAGATTTTGGAGTTTGACCTAGAGATAAATCCCACCAAGTTGGTTAAAGGGAAAGTTTTAGCCAAGCTGTTGGCTGAATCCAATTGCAGGGCCTTGGGGGTTAGCTTCATAAATACTTGCTCAGAAAATTAGCCAGCTGAGTCATCCAGGAAAATCTCTCACGACGTCTCATCACTAGCAGAATGCACTTGGTACCGAGACATTTTGTACTTTCTACAAGAGCTGAAGCCTCCTGATGGAATGGGTAAGAGTAAGGTAAGAGATTTAAATATCAAGATGATAAGGTATTTCCTCATTGACCAAGTCTTGTACTAGAGAGACCCCTTAGGGGTGTTGCTGAGGTGTCTGAGCCCATAGGAAGCCCATAAAGTTATGTTTGAGATGGCGGCCTTTGTGGAGGGCATCATTTTTGGAAGACCACAACTCACAAAATTCTTAGGGCTAGGAAATACTGGCCCACCTTATTCACTGATGTCTGCAGAGAAGTTAGATCTTGTATCAAATGCCAAAGGTTCTCAGGAAAGCAACAACTCAACTCACTTTCACTAAAGCCTGTGGTAGATTCATCACCTTTTCAACAGTGGGGGTTGGACTTCATTGAGTAGATTCATCCTCCTTCAAGTGGCCATCATAGATGGATCCTGACTGCGACATACTATTTTACTAAGTGGATAGAAGCGGCCCCCACCAGGAGTGCTTCTCACAAGGTTATTATCAGCTTCCTGGAGGATATAATAGCCAGATTTGGCTATCCCAACATAATTGTCACTGATAATGCTGCTTATTTCAAGTCTGAGCCTCTGATTAAGTTCAGTGAACAGTTCAAAATTTCACTGATTCACTCCACCCCCTGTTATCCTCAAGGAAATGGTCTGGCATAATCTTCCAATAAAAGCCTAATCAAGCTTATCAAAAAATTGTTGGAAGACAATAAGAGGGCCTGGGATTCAAAGATCAAATTTTCTCTATGGGCCGATCGAGTGACAACGAAAAAGTCCCTGGGAACCTCACCTTTTCAACTGGTTTATGGGACGGAGGCTATTTTTCCCACTCAACTTGCGTTACCTGTAGTGAAATTCTTCCAGGATCTTGAAGGAGAGCCAGATCATATGGTCAGAAGGATTCATCAAATAGTGGAGGTGCAAAAGATCAGGGAACATGTGATGGATGTGGCCCATAGCCATCAACAGAAGGTCAAGCAGGATTTTGACAGGAAGGTCACAAAGAAGGAATTCGAGCTTGGGGATTTGGTGCTTAAGTGGGATGCACCCAGCAAGGTTAGGGGAAAACACAACAAGTTTGATGCCCTCTCGATTGAGCCCTTCAGGACCACTGAACTATTCTCAAATAACACTTATAGGTTGCAGGATTTGGAGGGTGAGGAAGTCTTTAATGGCCCAGTAAATGGGCATTTCTTGAAAAGATGTTTTGTTTGAGCCGTAGGCGGCTCCTCGTTTTGTAAATATTGTCCTTTTAGTTGTTTACTTATTTATTTTTAGCTTAATAGACGACTCCATAGCCCAACAACAGGGCACTGAAGCTGCAAATGAGTTCTTAGAGCATCGCAGGGATGACTCTATCCCCCATGGAGCCTAACGTTAGCGCAAATTCTTGCAATATGGTGTTTTCTTTTGGTTTCGGGCCCCTGATGTAAATGCATAAAAGTGGGGTTTGAAAACTGACCGAGTGTTTTTTATTCAAAGGCCCCAACCATGAGCGCTGAGCGCAACCCACAAAAGAATCCCATTTTGGGCTTAAAATCAAGCGAGCAGACACTTTGTCTTTCAATGGTGAGGATCCACAGATGGGGTAGATCGACGACCATCGGGTAAGTTTGGGTCGTAGAGTTGCACGTGGTCAAGCACCTGAGCTCATATCCTATGGCCAAACTCATGAAACGATCAAGCCATTTTGGTATTTCGGCTACCGGGACTTCAACATACAAGGGTCTCTCCTCCTTGCATCATGCATCCCCAGTGCATGAAATCCCGAAAGAACTAGGACCGTTGATCAAGAAATGATCTAGGCCATCCATCCAATGGGATACATGGTGCGCGATCAAGCCATTTTGGCTACCAGGACTTCGAGAGAACAAAGGGTCTCCTCCTTCCACTGAATTTCAGAACCCCGAAGCCCGAAATGTCGAAAGGGTCTAGGCCAGAGGCGGTCCCACATTTTAGAAGTGATCTAGGTCGTCCATCCAATGGGACATGTGGCACATGATCAAGCAATTTCAGCTACCGGGACTTCGAGAGAATAGAGGGTCTCCTCCTTCCACTTCATTTTAGAACCCTGAAGCCTAGAATGCCGAAAGGGTCCAGGCCAGAGGTGGTCCCACATTTGAGAAGTGATCTAGGCCATCCATCCAATGGGACACGTGGCGCATGATCAAGCCATTTCGGCTACCGGGACTTCGAGAGAATAGAGGGTCTCCTCCTTCCACTACATTTCATAACCCCGAAGCCCAAAATGCCGAAAGGGTCCAGGCCAGAGGTGGTCCCACATTTGAGAAGTGATCTAGGTCATCCATCCAATGGGACATGTGACACGCGATCAAGCCATTTTGGCTACCAGGAATTTGAGAGAACAAAGGGTCTCCTCTGTCCACTGCATTTCAGAATTGCCGAAGCACAAAATCTCGAAAGCACCTTTGAAGATAGGCACAAGTTCATAGCCTGTGGTCACTTGGGGTGATAGAAAGAACTGTGCAAAGAGCCAGAGTGCCGAGTTTAGCTGTAGAAGGGATCACTGCATTCTCTAGGTACCAGTTCAACTTGGCCTCGACCTTGGTCCCTGGTAAAAGTAAATGAAGGTGGGGGGAGTTAGTTGAAACCTCGGCTCACTCATTAAATGCAAAGCATGAAGGTTTCGGCAGGTAGTTTGCCTGAGATAGTCCTGTATGCTGTTTTTTTTTAAAGAAGCCATGCTGAGTCCTCATCTAACTAGAGGAGTCTGTACACACTATTTTAGCCTTTAATGTTTCAACTACCCCTCTGGCAAAGGCCATGCAAAGTTAAGGTGACGTCTGATGAATGAGTTCAAGCCAGATTTGACTGAAGAGATGCCACGCCCTAAAAGTTCTAAGATGCCTCAGTTGGGAGAATGTTGAGGAGTATATTTACTTAGTTTTTGTATTTTTGGAGGTATTGATGGTAGAGCACAACTCCCGATTGTAAAGCTTTAATTTAGCCTCTAGTTCTCTGGTTATAGAGGAACATTTGAGACTTCTTGCTTAATGGAAACCAACTTCTTCTTTTCCTTTTCCCTCTAAATCTGAAATCCTGGGCATGGATGATTCAGTCGGGTGTTGCATAGATATATAATGTAGGTTTGATTATAGCAGTTCTGCAATATTTTAGTGTTCATTTTGAATTTTATTCGGCTCTAAGAGGATCTCATATCCAAGACTTTTCCTCTTTTGTAAAGACCGCTGAAAGACATGATGTCCAGAGAAGACTTTATTTCCCCTCTCTTTCCCTCCACTTACTCACCACTATCATGATTACTGGCTTAAGTTAGGTCAAGACCTCATATGTCACTATTGTTCCAGCCCATTTTTCTGAGTTAGAATGATATGGTTCTGAGTTTCTTTCCATTTGATCAACCTTCATAAAAAAATTGTGACATAAAATTGATGGGTGTCGGGCTTTGCTCCTGCCGCAATCCAGGAGTGACTTCCGACTCCAACAAGTCCAAAGAGAGAAAAATCAGGGGTTTTTCATGTTTAGAGAGTCTGAAAAACACTTAAAGAGAAATCCACAAGGTCCCTTTTCGTAATTTAATCTGATGATACTGAAAAAGTGATAATCTATCGCTCATCATATGTTTTCTTCAAATACTTTTATGAGTGTGAAAAGAGTAAGGTCGCTTGACAATCTTTTCATGTTTAAAGAGTCCGAAAAGAGCTTAAAGGGAACTCTGGGGGGTTCTGTTTTTGTATAACCTTTACGAGTCCGAAAAAAGTGATAAAAGTATACTTGGTTACATTCTCATCGATTACGAGCATGAGAACGAACAAAGACTAAGCTCAGAGTTTTTCCCGAAAACCCTATAGATATCTGTACATGTGACAAATGTTTAAAAAAAAGCCAAAAAACGTATCCTTGTTCCAACATTTTACTCCTAGGATTTTTATCTACAAAATTCAACCACTTGAAAAGTCGTTAGGACTTTAGGGTTTAGATGAAATATATAAAATAATATAAAATACAAACAAAAAGGTAAAAAAATCAATAAAAATGGGCAAAAACCTCATTTCACTATTCCATTTGTCATTTCACCCAAATATTGTTCAAAACCCCCCTTTTACCTCAATTTTACACTACGGATTGCAGAGGGCACAATTGATCACTCGATGAATGGTCTCCACAGAACAAGTAATTTTCATCTCTTTCAACTTTCCATGGATTAAAATTTGTTTTTCATTGGTTAGAAAGAGACTTTTGAGTTAATTTTTTTGGGGTACCTATGTGCGAAGGTTGTCGCAGGCGCCCTATATCGCGCCCTGCGACGATCTAGGGTTGTCACAAGTGGCCCTATAGCTGGACTACAATGAATATGCACTGTGTAGATGCTCTAGCCTGCGACGTGCACAACCCCAAAAGTTTTTAAAGATGAAAATTCCAATAAAATATGTTCAAGGAAGAAGATAATTATGCTAATCTCTCTTTATGGTCCCATTGAAGGTTTTTAATGGTAAAAATGTTGGAATGGAGAGAGAGAGAGCATGAGGAGAAAGACTACTTTGATAGGAATAACCCAGGAATGGTAATGGCTCTCCAACAGTGTGGGTGGTTGAAGTTCTTTAAGATCTAGGGTATGAGGGCCCAACTGATATTACTCGAGTACCTAGTTCACATGTGGGATGTGAACAAACAGACGTTTCATGTGGGTGCTCACATTCTTACGATAGATATCGAGGATATCTACTTCTTAATAAGACTGTCTCTCCATGGATCTCGAGTAACACTTATAGGTAGAAGAGGTGGTGGTGCACCTATGAACCACTATATCAACAAACACTGTGTGCCAAGTACTAAGAAACATAGCGGTAAATTCGCTATAAGAGATGTATGAGACTTTCCTCTACGAACCATCCTCTATACCATCACACACATGGAAGGGAGTGCATATCCCCATATGGCTATTCATAGTTATTTTCAGTATGTGCTGGAGTGTATGGAGCCCTGAGTTTTCAACTGGTGTGAAGGGGTTCTCAAGAATATGAAAAAACAACTGACCAAGTGTAGGAGTTGTGAATTGAAACAGTTTAAGTACGGGTCGATTTTGGTATCCTTCTTCCTAGAGAGGGTCCTAGTTTTTCACTTACAGGTAGAGTGGGGTATACCTGCCCCATAGGATCCGAGAATGAAGAGGCAGGTCGACCTCATGGAAAAACATGAAGCCAGTCCCATAGTTAGATATAACGATGTCTTCTTCGACTGGTTGAGAACTCAAATGCTCATGGTCGACGACTATGCATATGCCGAGCTATAATTTTGAGGATATCTAGGCTTAGCTCTTCTCGAGGTTTCCCAATGGGGGGACAAAGGTAAGAAGGACATTTTGTTTATATGATGCTTTTGTGATTTTTAATGATATAAATTTTTTTTTATGTTGTTTATCCGATGACTAATCAAATTCTCTTTGATGATGCAGACGTGGGACCTTACCGACCTCCAGGTTCATCCTCTCTCCAGAGGCAAGGGGAGAGAGGTGATGTAGTAGGATTAGCTGCTACTGACTATAAGACCATAGAAAAAAACCTGGAAGGGCTCATGATGAACATCCCAGATGCCTCTATTGACGATATCCCGATGCATTACTAGCGCCACATAGTGGGCGTGTCTGCTCCCATCGGTCGATTGCTCCATAGAGTATCACGTGTAGTTGCATGTTATAGTGAGCAACATCCTTGATGCTATTGTATATGAAGCCATATGCTTCACATTTTTTATATTTTGGTCTTCAGACAAAACCGTTTTTTGTATAACTTTTATCTTTATATATATGAGGCTTCTACTGACTTACTTGTTGTATATAAAAAGTGTGATTGGATTTATAAATGTCTCAAATATTTGTCTAACACGTAATTAGCCAATGCATCTGTTAGCGTATTTAGACATATAGTAATGTGTTGATATTCAATGTAATCAAAATGTCATTCCAAGAGGTGAATCCATAAATATACCCTTAACAAAGTAGGACTTCGGATAGAGTAGACGCTACTCAACTGTAGGACTACTAACAATGAATCAAGTTGTACAACAAGATGACAGATTCCAAGTGAAACAATGTCGGTCAATAATTCGATGACTGTGTTGTATTTCGCGATATTATTAGTTGCATGACGAAGGCAAACACCATGTAGACTAATCAGTTCAACTGTAGGTGCATAGATTTCCCAAGCAACAGATTCTAAGTTCCAAGTACTGCGACTAGAACCATCAGCGAAACCAAGGTAGGGTAGCGAAGACACCGACATCTAGAAACCAAGCACAATGCAAGGTAAGAATCTGAAGGGTGAAACCAAACAACGAAAAATCACACAAAAGTATGATACACTAAAGTACAAGAACTCATGCAAAAATGACTTAAGCATAGTACTTATTTAAGTAAATCCCATTTTCGGGTTCACTCAAAGGGATTCCATCATAATATACTAGCTCATAAGTTCCTTCTCCAACACTCATTTGACAATATAAAGACCCCACCACATGGGCTCAAATTTACCGGCCCCTAGAAAATCACGATCTTGCTCGTAAAGAAGAACTAGATCACTTTCAGAAAAAAACACATGGCTTGACATGCTTGTCGTATTGGGCTTTAACACGTTTCTTCTGAGTTTCAATAACCAAGGTGACATCATGACCGGTTTCATCTAATTGCATCAAGTACAACAGACGTTCCTCTTCAGCAGAGGTGTTAGGGAGAAGTTCAACGACTAGTTTCAAATATGGTATCTCACATTCAATCGGTAAAATAACTTCAATGCCATAAACTAGTTGGAAATGTGTAAATCCCGTGGCAGACTTAACGGATGCCCAATAGGCCCATAATGCTGAGAACAACATCATGTGCCAATTTGTCTTATGAATTTCTTCCATCCATCGAAGCATAGTAGTAAGAATTTTGTTGATTGCTTCAACTTGGCCATTGGCATGTTGATAATAGGGGGTTGAATTTTCATGGCGAAGACCCAACTTTTCCGTAAGTTCTGACATCATAAAATTTCATAATGACTACCGTGATCTGTAACGATGGATTGAGGGACACCAAACCTAGTAATGATATGATTGAATATGAACAATGCTGCAGTTCTCCCGGTGTTATTGAATGTAGGCATCGCCTCATCCCATTTAGTGAAATAATCCATAGCTACAATAATGTATCCATGGCCCCCGACTAAGTGAGGGTTACATGTCATGAAGTCAATGCCCCATTTAGTGAATGGACCAACATAAAATACAGGGTGAAGAGGAGCAAGGTGAGATCTGATATTATGATTATAAGTTTGGAAAACGTGGCATTTCTGGATGGCAATAATGCAATCCTTAAACAATGAAGGCCATAAGTAACCAACTCGCAAGATATTTTGGGCAGTGGCATATGTGAACATATGACCGCCACATGCTCCATAGTGATAGTCATTCAAAGCTTTCTCAGCTTCATTGTAGGCCAGGCATCGTCGAAAAATGGAGTCAATGCCATGGTGGTAAAGAGTATCATCGAGGATGATGTATTGATGGGCCTTATACCATATACGACGAATATTTGTACTAGAAAGTCCAGGCCAGAAAGTTTGAGTCTAGAGATAGATGATAGTATCTCCATACCATATGTCATCATAACTGATTAGAAAAAGGGATTCGTCAGGTAAAGAATCCTTTGCCACATTTTTTGTCTCAGTGGACGGAAGGTCACATATCAATTCAACAAAAACGAAAGATTTCTTTGACTTAGTGTGTTCAATTTCCAAGTCAAACTCCTAGAGAATAACAATCCATTTGGAGTACTTTACCCCCAACAATTTTCGAGTAAGCATGTGTTGCATGGGGTTGCAATCGGAAATAAAAGTGGTCCTGCGTAACAAGATATAGTGACAAAATCGTTGAACAACTTGAACAACTACCAAGGCTAGTTTCTCCACATGTAAATATTTGGTTTCAGTAGTCATGAGAATCCTACTCAAATAGTATATCACATGTTCATCGTGCGAATCATCCTCTTGGACTAAGACCATGGAAATGGTAGAGTCCGAAGCAGCTAAGTAGAGGAAGTAATCTCAGCTATAATTAGGTGAAAACAATAATGGTGTACGAGTTAAAGTGAGCTTCAAAGATTCAAAGGATTTGGTTTCAGTGTCTTCCCATACAAATTCGTAACCTTTCTTGAGCAACCAAGTGAGTCCTTTCATTAATTCAGTGTAATTGGGGATGAATCGTCATAAAACGTTTTCCTTCCCTTGTAAACTTTGGAGCTGGTGTAGTGTGGAAGGAGGAGGTAGATTAAAAATCACCTCAACCTTCAAGGGGTGTTGGTTACTTCTCTCCTATAATGTCTATTTTATTGACCCAGGGTTCACGTCTATTCAGGTTTCCAACAAAGCCTCTAAAACTATCCTCCCTCCTGGTAAACCAGAGGCAACGCAACACATAGAATGTGCTTCACAGTCTCACTCGAGATAGCTTTAATAGGTGGCTATAATACTTAGGTGTTTATAGCCTAGGATTGAGTGTGAGATAAATGAGATAAACATTGAACCATTATTATGACTTGTAAATGAAACATACTGTAATTCATGATTTATGCAGTAGATCCATATGCTTATTCCTTCAGTTTCACAAAAGAAATTAAACAAACAATATACCAACTCATTCATTCAACATAATAATAATTTCTTCAGATAACAAGAGATATGAAAACATTCATCACAAAACAAATATGTTACCATGGTTCACCCTCTCCTGGGTCTACGTCCACAAATATTTGGCTCTCATCTCTTTTATTATATTATGTTCGCATCTACAACGCCACACGTTTACAACTCTTCTCAGTCGAGTGATATCTATATGATGTAGACTACATCACACCAGGCTCCACAACCTGTGATCTAAACCTAAATATCTACCCTTCCTCATCCCCTCTAGCTCAACAACTTATACAAAATAGGTCTCACAACAAAACATTACATATCGCATCAACTCATGCGTAACTACAATAACATAATAGTAATCATTTTCCGATTGAACCAAACCACACAAAAGCCAACCCCCTATGATACCTCCGTATCGCTATTTATATGATTCTTGCTCCTTAGCTGTTTACAATGCATTACGAAAACCCTAACCCTACCGTCCTTAGGTCTTCCTCCCATGCGTGCATGCCATTCTTCCTTCCAACTATTTCTTTCCTTGCATGCGCGTGTGTTGTTCTCCCTTCCAGTTGTCCCTTTGCTCGTGCATGCTTTCTTTCCCAAAAATTCCATGCTTTTCCACTTTAACCTTTGGCCTTTGTCCTGCCTCCAACAAGCTCCCAACACTGACATGTGGCTCATTGTAACATACCCAACCATCCATAGGCCGGGTACACTACCTTCAAGCCCGCCCTTGGACTTCTTTCTCTTACTGATACCTTCTTTAAAATTTAAGGATGCATAAAATAATAGAATTAACAACATGCACAACAATATGCAACAAGAATGCATAATCTAAGATTCAATTAAATGATAATTAAATATGTAACATAATACATTCATAAACAAATAATAACATCACAATAGAGAGCACTTATCTTTATAAAAATGTGACACCAACTGGCTACAGACCAAGGACGTTCCACCCAACCGTAGACACCACTACTCCAAGTCTCAACAACAGTGTCACCCTTGATCTAGGGCTATGAATCCACAAGGACAGTTCCAGAGTGTACTTGGGTTCCCAAACCGGTCATCTCTCAAGCTCTCACAGGTTTCCCAACATCCACAACAATCCAAGTACCCAACTCTCTTCTACCCAGCTTGTGCCACCCGAGAGAATGGACTTCCACCCTTCTCTGCCACACAGTCCCTCATGAAGTAATTCTCCTTCCTGCCAGGGCCTCCAACACAGTTGGTCCAAAATCGCAATGCTGGAACTCTCAGGACTCGCATTTGTGAGAAAAACAAGGTACAAGCCCATGAATTTTAGAAATGCAAGCCCATAGGTCATGACCGGTGTTGTTCCTGAGTTTATGTTTTAAGGCTATAAAACATACCGTCAAGGCATCCATAAATGATTTAAAGAAAAGATTTGGAATTAAGGAATTAAAGAAAGATCAGAACAGATTCAGTTTCTCAACTATCTCTGTCTTGCTTCCTGTTTCTCTTGGATGCTAATGTCTCTCTCAATAGCAGCCCATGATCGTTCTAACTCAGCCCTATTAGTCGATGTTTGTAAAATAGTATTAAATAAACTTAGGGTAATGTTGGTTTGATCCTGAAGGCCTGGTTCTACGTTAGGTTGTCTGCTACTGGGGATAGTCATGGATGATAAAGTTTAAAATGTTTGTAAATAGATTTTGATCAATTGGTTACTTCAGACTTCCAGAGATGAGATCAATGAAAATAATTTTAAAATCTAAAACAGTAATGTAAAACACATTCAAGGCTGTTTCCTGGTTTCATAACAATTTCGAGAATTATAAACAACAAATAAACAATGCAGAGAAATATAAGGATTTAATCAGGAAATAATCTTATATTTCAACTAGACATTGATGAAAGAAAAAGGAAAAAAAAAACATTTCTAACAAGGATTAAAATTAAGGAACAAAAGCCTTACAGGTCTTAAAATTGCTAAAGCAATTTCAGAGGAAAAACTGTAAAACATTTAACATCCAAACCAACTTGAAAATATAAATCAATGATGTACATACCTCCAAATTGATTACTTGTTAGAAAAACATTTAAAAGGAAAATTTAACAAAGCATGATAAACAGGGGAAGACACATAGTTACAAAGTTGCAGGATCCAGAATCTCATTTGCGATTTATATTCCGATGAACTTCGAAACTGAAATTACAAAAATGGCTCTCTCCAAAATTTATGAAGTCCCTTTCTCAGCCTTTTGAAATCATATTTATACATTTTCGTCAAAGTTTCATGTTGGTAACTAACCAACTCCCTACTATTACAGTTACATAAAATAATGTCAACCGTTTACAATTTCTTTTAAAATTATAATAATAAAAACATTTAAAGAAAGTTTTAAGTTTGCCTTGACGAACTTTCTTTTTCTATTTCAATGCATTGAACACATTTTCCCAAAAAATTTACTAAGATCCTGGGAGCCTCGGGTATCTCATTTGCTTCAAATGAGAAAAATCTCCTCTGTAATTCGGGCAACCGACTTTCTATTATACTTTCTGTGAACTTCACTGTTTTCAACTTTAAACTCGAATTCACCATCCACTTGTTGATCTCTGTGATATTGATCAATTTGATGTTCGAAATCTCTGCTTTCTTTTCCTCAAGATCTTCTCTAAACCTCAGCTGATGCTTGGCTATATTGACTTCGCCTAACAATCCAGAACAACCAACTGTTCCGATATTCAATGAATCTCTTTCAAAGAGATTGAAGATTACTTGGCAATATTCATTAACTTCTTTTGTGATTCTTTTATATTCAGCCAATTTTGATTCCTAGACTTTTATCATTATATCCCCTTTTACCTGTTCAGAAATAGATAATTTCTGAGTTTTTCCAATTTCTTCTTTTAGTGAGGAAGCCACTGCTTTTTGAAAAGTATTCCTTGCTTCTTTCATTTCTCTTTCTTTCTGTAACACATTTTCCATGGACTTATTTGATTCCTGAAAATAATTCTAGATTATTTCCAGATTACAGAATACTTTTTGTTGTTCCTCCTCTATTCTTGCATATATCTCTGATGCCTGCGTCTTGAAATGTTCAAGTTCAACTACCTGGTTAGTAATAAAATTAATCTTATCATGCAACTGTTTATTTTCTTCTCCTAGCTTTTGAACTTGTTCCTGTGTGACCTATATTAAATGTTTTGCCTCATCCAAATCTTTATTTAGTTTTTGAATTTCTTGCATATCTTTGAGTCTAGTTTTTTCTAGACCCTTATGTATTCCCCAACCAATATTTCTTTCATTTTCCTTCAGTCTGTCTTGCAACTGGATTATTTCCTGATCCTTCTGTTCAAGCATAGTTGTTAGGTTTCCCATAGAATATATATTAGCTAATTCTATAGCACCCATTGTTCTTGCTAATTCTGTAGCGAACTCTCCATCCTTGAGATTCTTTCCATCTATAATAACTCTATGCTTCTTAATCGATCCTTCTCCTCTAGGATGAATTTCCTGTTTCAAGACAACTCCTTTCTTTTTTCTAAAAAAGTAATCCGATGGGGGGATTTCATCTCTTGAAATCGACTCTCGGTCACTGCCATATAGAACTCCTTGATGAGGGGTTTCGAAAGTAGACTGTAATGGGGTTAATGAGGTGATAGGACTACCAAGCTCTTTTGAAGCAGTTCCACCTATCTTTTCTAGAACATCATCAAGAATTATTGGACTTGTTTCCAGTCCTTTTCCTTTCTCTGTCCCTGTTTCCTTTATCTGAGAACCTTCTATTTTTTGAGGAGGTATTTCAGCATCCTTCAACTTATCTTTATCATTGGCTTTACTCTGAGTATTAGTTTCAAACCCTGGAGGGGTTTCTTCCTGTTCTGGAAATGAGATCGAAATGTCACCCTGTAAAATCTTCGGCAGACAACTTCGCCTATGGCTTTGAAAAGATGCAAACCCAACCTGTGAGTCAGGTGGTAAGGCTTGTACCGTGTTCTGCACTTCCTCATAAGATTTAACATCTTTGAAAATATCATCATAAACCGAAACTTTATGTTCATATGCTTTTAAATTACAATGTATGTAATGTCGACTAATTATTTGGTAAGGGTCATGTTTTCTGTGCTCGATGTCTACTAAATTCACTTCCTCCAATGACTCGACCTCCGCCTTAGAATGTCCTAAGTTTAATAAAGTCAATTTCCCGACATGAACAGGGAAATATGGCCATGCTCTTTTCTGAAGGGCTTTTAATTCTAACTCAATACCACCCTTGGCTAATTAATGAGCTACTTCTCTGCATAATAATCTGTGTGGTAAGAATTTCGGGAGTGCGTGAGGCAGAATGGAACAACCATAAACCCTAACATAGGAAACCTTTTCTTCAATAAACCAGTCGACAACCGATTTGAGGATTTCTATGACTGCATCAGAAATGTGAGGGGGTTCGCATCCAAAAAATATTTTGTGCAGAGGAATGATGACAAAATGACAAACATCATAAAAAACATCTTTAGCATTTTCTTCCCAGAGGGCTGAGTGGTTTTTATGAACAGGCTCTGGGCAGGAAAAATTCCAACTCCAATTCATTAATGGAAAAGGAGTCATAAAACAAATGGCATCCATAATATATGCAGACATATAAAAAGACAGTAGTTGTCCTTTTGACTTGGCAACTTTATAATTTACAACCTCTTGTGTTAGGTTATCCGACAAAATTTTATGCCAGTTAAAACTACGTCCTTCTGAAACTTCCTCTAAGAAGGGTACCCAGTCTACATGAAAGTGATAGGGATATTTTCTCCTAAAAAGTCTACATAACATCATGGCTATGTAAACCATATATTCATTTAAGGAGGCTGAAGCATAAATTCCATGAGAATCGGCCCTAAACTTTGCTTCGGACCTCGCCCATCCTCTAATCATATCGGGATATGTCTGACCTGCTTCAACACATTCCTTTCTTTGAAACTCAGCTAAAAATTCAGCATTAAAGGTGTGTCTATAATTCGGCGAGAGTTTATACATTACTTGAATGTGCTCAGGCCTGAATGAACCGACGATAGCTCCTTGCTCGTTCAAAATGCTTCTTGTTGGGATATCTACTCTATCCAGAGCCCAGTCGATCATATCGGTATATGTTACCAACCTCGGACGCGCAACAACCTTATGAATTTCAGACTCAACAATGTCTCGGATATGATTTTCTGAATCGAGGTCTGCATATTTAAGCTCATCCTCCAGCAATTCGGAAATTCCAGTCCACGATTTGACAGAGTGTACGCCATGTGGAGTAGTATCAGAGATAATATTGACTTCTTTTTTGTCTTCATTTTTCTTCGGTGCTTTTTTGGGCGCCATAGCTCTGCGTTTAACTTGAAAACCTGTCACAGAGAGTGGATGAAAGAGCTTAGCTTTGAAATGAAAATACAGACGTTCGATCTTTTAATTTGAATATATCTTACACATAGTGAGAATCGTACATCTATCACAAAATAAAAGCTCGTAATGCAGAAAAGATTTTCGGAGATATGCATTTAATGTGCGTACTTAGGTTTTCTCGTCATTTTCAAATAAAAGAGAAACATACTTAATCAGACCATGATGCATTAATGAACACTTCAAAAAAGGATTAACTTTAAAACTGTTTAGAAAGTGGATTATTAGTGTTAATTTTGAGTTAAATTTGAAAACCTGATTTTCGGGGTTTCGTCAGTCTTGATGTTGAAAAAATATGTCATTGTTACACGTCAAATTTACTCAACTGGATAAGTGTCGCATATTCCTCTCAATTGTCGTAAGTGTCACATCTTCCTTACAACTTTTGCAAGTGTCGCAAGTTGTTCACAAGTGTTGAAAACATCATTCAAGAATACTTCCATAATGACGACACTAAGGAGGCACTTAAAACATCTCATGTACTTGGTTGGGAGAAGGAGAACTGGTTAACTGAAGTCAAGGGACTCTTGACACCTAAAAAGAGCTCTGAAACAATGGTTTTGAAGGTGAGCGCTCCCCTATATCAGCCTTAGGAGTGCTGATGCCCCCCTACAAGGCTTCAGGGAGCGTTATAATGCTCTCCTTCCCTTTTACAGGAGATCTACTCACTTTTGGAGCACTGGCGCTTCCCTTAACCTTCTCAGGGAGTGCTACAACGCTCTGATACCCCTTTTGCAGGAGCGCTGCCTAATCTGAGGTAGTAGTTGACCCGTTGAGGAGAATAAGGGGAGGATCTTTCAAGATTAGAAGGAAGTTGCATTCGAATTCTTGGTTTCATCAGAAGATCCCTGATCCAAGGAAGAGGTTCCCCAACTTGTTCTAAAGATAACTCAAGAGGTTAAGCTCCTCTTAACCTATATAAGCAAGCTCTATGATGGTGGAAAGGGGGAAGAATTGCTAGCATGAAATCTATGATCTCATAGGAAACACACAGTCAGCCAAAGGAGAGTGATCAGTGAAGCTGCTGTTATCTAGGTTGTGGACCTTTCGGGCAAGGGTTAGACGAAGAGGACCCAACGAAGTTGTCGCATTCGCATCTACGATTGTAAGTACTGCTGTCGTTATTCTCATTAATATGACACGCTTGGCATGTTTCTTTCTAGTTTGTGTCTAATGTTACATAAAATTATCATTGATAGATAGATCTATTTTCAAGCTAATATCAATAGAGTAGGAAGTGGTCATATCTTGTTTGTCTACAGGACTCAGCGAGGAGCAAAGGATCGGAGCTCAACTCGGAGCATGCAGGGACAAACGTCGATAAAGAGGTACTTCTGTCCTCCTTCCTTCTCATGTGTTAGTTTGTATAGATTTGAAAGGAAGTTAGTGTCCACGTTAAGCATTTTCTGTCTTAGAGTTAGGGTCAAGCTCTTTGAGTCAATCTACCTGTCCGCAGGGAGATTTCCCTACAACAGAAACTGGTGACTCCACTGGGGAGATAGCCTCAAATCAAAACTTCTTGTTTTGATTTCTCCTCATTGACCTAGTTCTACCCCTTGATTGTTTCAGACCTAGTTCACTCCTCTTTTGATTGGTTTCATGAGATGATTGGCTCCCTACCCCATCATACCCAGCTTAATTGTCGAAATTGGATCACAATTTTTTGAATTTTTTGACATTTCTGGGAGTTTTTGAACCTGGCGCCCCTGTCCCTATGTTAACAGAGTGCCAACGCTCCCTAATATCTTTGCATAGACCAATATAATGCTCCTTTCCTTTGGAAACAGAGCACCAACCCTCCTTTGGCCAATAAACCTTCCAGAATTGCTTTTTCTGGGTTTTGCCTCTATGTCTCTCTTGCTGGGTAACCTTGTGAGTCAATGCTTCTTCTCTTCTAGCCTTGACATCTGTCTTTCTGAAGAACAAACATCTTACTATTTAGGTTTTGTAGCCTTATTCACTATTGTTATTGAGTTTTTCTGTTGATTGGAGTCCGAAACCCATGCATTGCCTTTCTCTTTGTTCAACTGAGTAAAAACCCTGGTGAAGGTCATCAAAGGTCTACAGATCTCTTCATCTTGATTTTAGTCAAGATCATTGTTATTCAACTTTTTTCTTTTTGGGTTTGAAGTTTGTTTTTTCTTTGATTGATTCTTTTCTTTCGCTTTTCGTTTTGATTGCAATGAAAGGGTGTATTGTTTGTATGACTTTTTCTTGTGCTAGTTTGATTTTCATTCATACAAGACGATAATTATCAAGATGAGAATTGTGTTGAATTGATCATTATTCATATGAAAACAATAAAAAACATCTTTATGATTGATTGTGCATGTTAGAAGGTATCTCAAAAGTTTAGCATCACATCAGGATTTGATTGAAGAAAACTTGTTTGAGGACACTCCTTATTAGTGCTTGTTAGTGAAAAGAACTCTCTCTCTCTCTCTCTCTCTCCCTTAGATAGATGTTCATCGAAAATATATGAATGCTTATCATTTTTGATGCATTTTTGGGACTGAGTCATAATTCCATTTGTTTCACTTCCATCCACCCCTTTTTGAGTAAAGAACAACCATAAAATCAACGCTAATTAAAAATTATTTGGAACTTTTTCTTTTCTAGGATCCTCCACCAACAGTAGATTAGGCTTAGTACTTTGGATTAGGCTGTGAGCATAACTCTCCAAAGTTTCCAAAACAAACGCTAGCATCTTGAGTTAGGGAGAGTCAAATCCAATTATCATATAAGTCTGCCTGGGATCCCCCTCTCACACAGGGGTTACGCACGAGGTCGCATTCGGGTGAGCTACGGGGACTAACCCTCCGTGGTTTAACTGATTGTGGTGGTCAGATTGTATTATGGGGATCACTTCAAGGTAAATCCACAATTACTGCGTGGAAGCCTTTTAGTTGATTTCGAGCTTGATACCCTGCCCGTACGTTCGGATCAGACTGTCGATTGTTCCCGCCCAGGGGCTGACTGCGAATTGGTAACCTTAGTGTCCATAATCTTTAGGGTCTTACACGAGGTGACGGTGACGGGAAGTCTCACTGTACCTGGAGCATACATTGGTCAAACTCACTCAGGCTCCTTGGAGGGTAAATCCACAATTTCTGCATGGAAGCTTGCACCAAGGCGTAAGTCCGTTAAGCATGTCGCCATTGTAACTGTTCCACCCTATCCCCGCCCCTTCTGGACTTGATCACGCGATGTTGGATTTCATCACCAACTAGTACGGTCATCGAAAGAAGGTCCTGTTTGCTTGGTTGTGATTCTTAGATTTTATTAGCTTATGCTGTTTCTTTTACTTAGTGGACCTTAGGTCGAGTCAGTGTTAATGGCATCGAATCCTGGGAGTACCAATGG
>ML784373.1:445212-459767 GCA_009831015.1 Picea engelmannii | reverse complement strand
CTTCAAACTCTCCCAAATCTTCTTCTCCAATATAATTTTCACTTTTAAAGGGTGTTTGAATTTTTTGATCTTCATTTTTCATCATTTTATGCGGTCCCTGAGGTTCAAGATTTTTTCGGAAATCTTTTCTGGGAAAATTATCTCTTTTAGATTTTTCTAGCTCCATTTTCAAGATCTTGTTTGAAAGTTATTGAATGACCCTAGCCATCTCTTCTATTCTATCTCCATAAGATTTTCTTGACCCTGAAGGTCCACCTTGTTCTTTAAATTTTTTATTTTCTTTATTTCCAGTGTCGGTCTTTGCTTTAAGCTTCTCTGATGCCATCATATTGGATTCGATTTCAACTGCATCATCCTACATTTTAGAGAGATATAATGATCTCCTTTCTCTCAATAGTAAAGAAAAGTTGGGATCAAAAGCACCAACAAAAGTCACTTTTGCTGCAGGTTGTGAAGGTTTAACTTCAGCTGGAATTTTATTGTACAATTTATTAAACCTCTATGTGAATTCTAGAATTGACTTAGAGTTTTTCTTTCCAAGGGCTCCAAATTCGGTTAAATAGTAGAGGTGATCCTTCCTCTCACCCCATTGTCTGATGAATGCACTCTCAAGCTCTTCATAGGATCTTAATGATCCATCTAGTAAGGATCGAAACCAAGTCCTCACCTGTCCCTCAAAAGTTTGAACAAGTAATCTTGAATAAACATCTTCATGTTCTATTCCGAGTATATCTGCAAATTGATCGAAAAAGTTTATATGTTCTTGTGCAGTCAAATCACCCTCCCCTATAAATTTTGGGAGGCTCTTCATATAGTTCTTAGGGAGATCATGAAGAGGAACAGGAAGAACGAGGGGAGCATATCTAGCAGCCACTTTGGAAATAATTCCAGGAAGTGGTACTTGACCACCTCCAGGAGCACCACCTCCAGCTCCAACACCTCCTTGTGCCGCCATGGTTAGATTTGGGACTGAAGTTTGGATAGTGTGTGGAGAAGATTCTCGGAAAACTAGAGACGAAACTTCAGGAAATGAGAAAGTATCAAAAGAGGGGGGAAGTGAAAGTGATCTTTCAAAAGTTTCCGATAAGTTTGATTGTGTAAAGTTAGGCTGATTTGTAGAATAAGTTGATAAAAGGATTTGTTTAATTGATTTTCGTGATTTTAAATTTTTTTTCGGATTAGACACTGGCGAGGTTTGTTTACTATCCGGGTTGTTTCTGGTGTTCTTATGGCTACTAGCCAGTTTATTTAGTGTGGAGTCGCCAAGTGAAAAATAATTTAGCCTTAGAAAGTTTTCTGTTCTTGTTCACTATCAACAACAGAAAATGTCAATGTCGTTCTTCCCAGGGAAATGATTCGTTTCTTCGTTCCCCGGCAATGACACCAAAAAGATGTTGTTCCTGAGTTTATGTTTTAAGGCTATAAAACATACCGTCAAGGCATCTGTAAATGATTTAAAGAAAAGATTTGGAATTAAGGAATTAAAGAAAGATCAGAACAGATTCAGTTTCTCAACTGTCTCTGTCTTGCTTCCTGTTGCTCTTGGATGCTAATGTCTCACTCAATAAAAACCCATGATCGTTCTAACTCATCCCTATTAGTCATTGTTTGTAAAATAGTATTAAATAAACTTAGGGCAATGCTAGTTTGATCCTGAAGGCCTAGTTCTACGTTAGGTTGTCTGCTACTGGGGACAGTCATGGATGATAAAGTTTAAAAGGTTTGTAAATAGATTTTGATCAATTGGTTACTTCAGACTTCCAGAGATGAGATCAATGAAAACAATTTTAAAATCTAAACCAGTAATGTAAAACACATTCAAGGTCGTTTCCTGGTTTCATAACAATTTCGAGAATTATAAACAACAAATAAACAATGCAGAGAAATATAAGGATTTAATCAGGAAATAATCTTATATTTCAACTAGACACTGATGAAAGAAAAGAAAAAAAAAAAAACATTTCTAACAAGGATTAAAATTAAGGAACAAAATCCTTACAGGTCTTAAAATTGCTAAAGCAATTTCAGAGGAAAAACTGTAAAACATTTAACATCCAAACCAACTTGAAAATATAAATCAATGATGTATATAACTCCAAATTGGTTACTTGCTAGAAAAACATTTAAAAGGAAAATTTAACAAAGCATGATAAACAGAGGAAGACACATAGTTACAAAGTTGCAGGATCCAAAATCTCGTTTGCGATTTATATTTCGATGAACTTCAAAACTGAAATTACAAAAGTGGATCTCTCCAAAATTTCTGAAGCCCCTTTCTCAGCCTTTTGAAATCATATTTATACATTTTCTTCAAAGTTTCACGTTGGTAACTAACCAACTCCCTACTATTACGGTTACATAAAATAATGTCAACCGTTTACAATTTCTTTTAAAATTCTAATAATAAAAACATTTAAAGAAAGTTTTAAGTTTGCATTGACGAATATTCTTCTTTTGTTTCAATGCACTGAACACATTTTCCCAAAAAATTTACTAAGATCCTGGGAGCCTCGGGTATCTCATTTGCTTCAAATGAGAAAAATCTCCTCTGTAATTCGGGCAACCTACTTTCTATTATACTTTCTGTGAACTTCACTGTTTTCAACTTTAAACTCGAATTCACCATCCACTTGTTGATCTCTGTGATATTGATCAATTTGATCAAAATCTCTGCTTTCTTTTCCTCGAGCTCTTCTCTAAACCTCAGCTGATGCTTGGCTATATTGACTTCGTCTAACAATCCAGAACAACCAACTGTTCCGATATTCAATGAATCTCTTTCAAAGAGATTGAAGATTCCTTGGAAATCTTCATTAACTTCTTTTGTGATTCTTTTATATTCAACCAATTTTGATTCCCAGAAATTTATCATTATATCCCCTTTTACCTGTTCAGAAATAGATAATTTCTGAGTTTTTTCAATTTCTTCTTTTAGTGAGGAAGCCACTGCTTTTTGAAAAGTATTCCTTGATGCTTTTGCTTCTCTTTCTTTCTGGAACACATTTTCCATGGACTTATTTGATTCCTGAAAATAATTCTGGATTATTTCCAGATTACAGAATACTTTTTGTTGTTCCTCCTCTATTCTTGCATATATCTCTGATGCCTGTGTCCTGAAATGTTCAAGTTCAACTACCTGGTTAGTAATAAAATTAATCTTATCATGCAACTATTTATTTTCTTCTCCTAGCTTTTGAACTTGTTCCTGTGTGACCTATATTAAATGTTTTGCCTCATCCAAATCTTTATTTAATTTTTGAATTTCTTGCATATCTTTGAGTCTAGTTTGTTCTAGACCCTTCTGTATTCCCCAACCAATATTTATTTCATTTTCCTTCAGTCTGTCTTGCAACTGGATTATTTCCTGATCCTTCTGTTCAAGCATAGTTGTTAGGTTTCCCACAGAATATATATTGGCTGATGATATAACACCCATTGTTCTTGCTAATTCTGTAGCGAACTCTCCATCCTTGAGTTTCTTTCCATCTATGATAACTCTATGCTTCTTAATCAATCCTTCTCCTCTAGGATGGATTTCCTATTTCAAGACAGCTCTTCGCTTTTTGCTAAAAAAAGTAATCCGATGGGGGGATTTCATCTCTTGAAATCGACTCTATGTCATTGACATATAGAACTCCTTGATGAGGGGTTCCGAAAGTAGACTGTAATGGGGTTAATGAGGTGATAGGACTACCAAGCACTTTTGAAGCAGTTCCACCTATCTTTTATGGAACATCATCAAGAATTATTGGACTTGTTTCTAGTCCTTTTCCTTTCTCTGTCCCTGTTTCCTTTATCTGAGAACCTTCTATTTTTTGAGGAGGTATTTCAGCATCCTTCAACTTATCTTTATCATTGGATTTACTCTGAGTATTAGTTTCAAACCCTGGAGGGGTTTCTTCCTGTTCTGGCAATGAGATCGAAATCTCACCCTCTAAAATCTTCGATAGACAACTTCTCCTATGTCTTTGAAAATATGCAAACCCAGCCTGCGAGTCAGGTGGTAAGGCTTGTACCCTATTTTTCACTTCCTCATAAGATTTAACATCTTTGAAAATATCATCATAAACCGAAACTTCATGTTCATATGCTTTTAAATTACAATGTATGTAATGCCGACGAAATATTTAGTAAGGGTTGTGTTTTCTGTGCTCAATGTCTACTAACTTCACTTCCTCCAATGACTCAGCCTCCGCCTTAGAATGTCCTAAGTTTAATAAAGTCAATTTCCCAACATGAACAGGGAAAGATGGCCATGCTTTTTCTGAAGGGATTTTAATTCTAACCCAATACCACCCTTGGCTAATTGATGAGCTACTTCTCTGCATAATAATCTATCTGGTAAGAATTTCGGGAGTGCATGAGGTGGAATGGAACAACCATAAACCCTAACATAGGAAAATTTTTCTTCAATAAACTAGTCAACAACCGATTTGAGGCTTTCTATGACTGCATCAGAAATGCGAGGGGGTTCGCATCCAAAAAATATTTTGTGCAGAGGAATGATGACAAAATGAAAAACATCATAAAAACCATCTTTAGCATTTTCTTCCCAGAGGGATGAGTGGTATTTATGAACAGGCTTTGGGTAGGAAACATTCCAACTCCAATTCATTAATGGAAAAGGAGTCATAAAACAAATGGCATCCATAATATATGCAGACATATAAAAAGACATTGGTTGTCCTTTTGATTTGGCTGCTTTATAATTTACAACCTCTTGTGTTAGGTTATGTGACAAAATTTTATGCCAGTTAAAACTACGTCCTTCTGAAACTTCCTCTAAGAAGGGTACCCAGTCTACATGAAAGTGACAGGGATCTTTTCTCTCAAAACGTTTGCATAACATCATGGCTATGTAAAACATATATTCATTTAAGGAGGCCGAAGAATAAATTCCATGAGAATCGGCCCTAAACTTTGCTTCGTATCTCGCCCATCCTCTAATCATATCAGGATATGTCTGGCCTGCTTCAACACATTCCTTTCTTTGAAACTAAGCTAAAAATTCAGCATTAAAGGTGTGTCTATAATTCGGCGAGAGTTTATACATTACTTGAATGTGCTTAGGCCTGAATGAACCGACGATAGCTCCTTTCTCATTCAGAATGCTTCTTGTTGGGATATCTACCCTATCCAGAGCCCAGTCGATCATATCGGTATATGTTACCAACCTCGGATGCGCAGAAACCTTATGAAGTTCAAAGTCAGCAATGTCTCGGATATGATTTTCCGAATCAGGGTCTGCATATTTAAGCTCATCCTCCAGCAATTCAGAAATTCCAATCCACTATTTGACGGAGTGTACACCGTGTGGAGTAGTATTAGAGATAATATCGCCTTCTTGTTGGTCTTCGTTTTTCTTCGGTGCTTTTTTGGGTGCCATATCTCTGCATTTAACTTGAAAACTTGTCGCAGAGAGTGGATGAAAATACTTAGCTTTGAAATGAAAATACAGACGTTCGATCTTTTAATTTGAATATATCTTATACATAGTGAGAATCGTACATCTGTCACAAAATAAAAGCTCGTAATGCAGAAAAGATTTTCGGAGATATGCATTTAATGTGCGTACTTAGGTTTTCTTGTCATTTTCAAATAAAAGAGAAACATACTCAATCAAACCATGATGCATTAATGAACACTTCAAAAAAGGATTAACTTTAAAACTGTTTAGAAAGTGGATTATTAGTGTTAATTTTGAGTTAAATTTGAAAACCTGATTTTCAGGGTTTCGTCAATCTTGATGTGAAAAAATATGTCATTGAAGAAACCCGATTGCCGAAATTGCGATGTATTAATTTAAATTAAAATGTTTTTAGTATGTTAATTAATTGAGATTTGATCTTTTCGGGATTTCGTTAATCGGAAAATCGGAAATTGGGATTTCGGGAAATATGATGACAAGAAACACGCTTCTCATAGAACCGCGAATCCCGAAATCGCGATGTAATTATTTAACTCTTAATCATTCTTAGAAGAGATTAGATTAATTCATATCTTTACTTAAGGATCAAATTTATCACGAAATTGGGTATCGGGGTTTCGTAAATCGGGAATTCAGGAAACACAATGACAATGATATATGATCTTATTGAACTGTGAATCTCGATATCACGATGTGATTAACTTAATTTTTAAACGCTCTTAAATGAAAATTAAGTAATTTGTGTTTTAATTAAGTCTTAAAGTATCGGGAGATCGGGGATCGGGGTTTCACAATTTCATTTTCATTTAAATTTGTTTACGGCAAACCCCGAATCCTGATTTCTTTAACATTTGAGTGAAAAACTCGCGAATTTAAAATTATACTCCTTTTAAATAATTTTTCGAAAAGTGTTGGAAAATTTATATGTTTGTAAACCTTTATCCGTTCTTTATTAAAAAATAAATAAAAAGGTATCGCAAATTTCAGAAATGATGAAATTTTTCTTTGAGGAAAGCCGAAACCTTAAACAAATAAAAATCTAGACCTTAGGGACGAAAAATTTAAGCTTTGTTTCAACAACTGGATCACACCAGTGACTACGACAACCAACTATCCTGTGGCTAATTCTCCAGCAGCTCGGTTTCCCTTCTCGAGCCAAGACGTGGATGAGGAAGGATCAATGGAGGAGTCAGTGGGTGCATGGGAGTGTGTGAGAGAAAACAATGAGTGAAGGTACATGAAATTAGCGGACAAGCCATATGTGGAACCCCCCCATCAGACCAGAGGCGGGTTTAAGTAACTTCGTGGGGTAAATCAAGAACCTCCTAGAATTCCCCAAGAAGCTCTCGTAACCAATACCCTCCCCTAGACAAAAGGGTAATTATAATAGGAATAAACATTTAGCCTCTCAAGCCCCCTCTCTTGTGGAATCATAGCCCCCTATAACTCTAGTACATGTCTGTCTAGTAGCCAACGATGTCATTATTATTAATAATGATCAAAACATTACATTTCTTGGGCACACTGGCCTTTTAATATTTTTTTGGGAACTTTGACCTCTCAACATTTTAACAATACATTATTTAAAAATGGGGGTTCAAAACCTGGGGTGTTACATCCCCTCCCCCTTATTTTGGCACTATCCTCAATGCATTACAGAATAGAGATCCACATCTCAAATTTATTCAAAAAGCTGCGGGTACTCTGCCCGCATGCCATCTCCATGATCCCAAGTAGTATCTTCAGGACCATAGCAGGTCCACTAAACTTTTACAATCTCTATAACTTGATTCTGGAGCATTTTTACCTTTCCATCCAATACCCACACTGGCTGAACCTGAAAGTCTCCCTTCGTCTCTATCTGAATCAGATGCCAATCAATAACATGGTTAGGATAATGTACATATTTCTCTAGTAAAAATACATGAAATACATTATGCACATTCATGGAAGCAAGCAATGCAAGCATGTATGCAACTAGCCCTATTCTGTCCAATATTTCAAATGGACCATAGAATCTGGCTTCCATCTTTTTACAACTACCCAATTTCAAAGAGATTTTCTTGGGATTAATTTTCAAAAGTACATGCTCCCCTACTTTAAATTCTCTAGATGTCCTTTTCTTGTCTGCATAAACTTTCTGTCTATCTTGAGCTGCCTTTAAATTCTACTTAATCTTGACCACCTGGTCTTCCATGTCCTTGAGAAACTCTGGCCCAAGTACCACTCTATCTGCTGGGTTGTCCCAGTTCATTGGAGTATTTCATTTCCTACCATACAAGGCTTCAAGGAAAAGAAGGCACAAAACCCCCCGCCAATGGTCAAAGGTCCTGTCCCAAAGGTAAGAGAAATTCTAAAGCCCCCCTCCTCTTTTAACTTTGAGCATGAAATTCAAAAGATTAGGATCCCTATACCTCTCTCAGAGATGGTCAAACATGAATAATTCAAAAGGTGCCTCTCCAAAATGTTGCATCTCGAGACTTCATCTTATTCCAGAGACTCAGTCAACCTCCAAGATTAAAAGACAATAGTCATCTTAGGTCCTTTGATAGAAGATATAGATGATTCATATCCTCCCTTCTATACCTCACTGAACATACATGATAAGGTGCTACATAATTGTTTGATCGACTCAAGGGAATCTCATAATATCATGCCCAAAACTGTAATGGATGAACTTGGATTAGAAATCACAAAGACTTACCATGAATTATATTCTTTTGACTCTAGGAAGGTGAAATGTCTTGGGGTCATCAAAGATCTGGTTGTGACCTTGTTTCAACTGCCCATGAAAAGTTTGGTCATGGATATCGTGGTGGCTGATGTTCCCCCCAAGTTTGGAATGCTCTTGTCAAGATCTTGGATAAAAAGACTTGGGGGAACCTTGCATATGGACCTCACTTATGCCACCATTCCTATGTTTGGGGGTGAGCATAGAAGACTTTATAGGGAAGCTCAGTTGGCCTACATTATTAGTGACAAAGAAAACCCCACCAAACATCCTATTTTTTTACCTTAATACTAATTTGGGATCCAGTTTATTGCAGATCACTGATGCTCCTGAACCTCCCCTTGAAATAAAAAAACACTCCCTTACTTTTTGTGAAGATTCTCCTCCAATCACCTGTGTTTGGAAAATTTTCTTTGATGGAGCCTCTTCTAGGGAAGGTTCTGGGGATGGAGTGGTCTTTGTTTCACCTACTCAGGAGACTATATCTCTATCCTACAAATTAGAATTTGAATGTACCAATAATGTGACAGAGTATGAAGCTCTTGTTTTGGGATTGAGGGCTACAAAGGACATGGGAATTGAAAATATATCAGTGTTTGGGGATTCTAAATTAATTGTCCATCAGATCATATATATTTATCAAGATAAGAACCCTAGGATAAGAGCTTATAGAAATGAAGTATGGGACCTAATTGACATTTTTTTCTTAGCTTTCAACATTTCATTTCTTCCAAGAGAAGAGAATAACATGGCTGATTCTTTGGCTATCTCAACAAGTAATTTTAGAGTCCCTCTGCCGCCTCAACTCAAGTATGATGTAGAAGTGAAATATAGACCCTCTATACCTAACAATGTCAAGCATTGGAAGGGGTTTGAGGATGAAATTGAGATCAAAATATTCCTTGATACTGTTGATGATTTTTATACATTACATATTGACCAAGATCATGATTCTGAAAGTGATCATCATGCTGATGTTTTTTTGAAAAAAATTCCTAATCATCATATTGTTCAGTGGCCTAACAATCATATTCCAAAGGGGGTAGAGTTTTAAATGATGATGCTGATGTAGCTGAGTGAAATATTGGCACAAGGAAAGATCCAAAATTTGTCAAGTTGTCAAGCAACTTGTCAAGGGAACAAAGGGATGAATATGATGAAATGTTAAAAGAGTTTGCTAATGTGTTTGATTGGACATATGAAGACCTTAGAACATATGACACAAGCATCATCGAACATAAGATCCCATTGAAGGAAGAGGTCAAACCATTTAGGAAAAAATTGAGACAAATAAATCCTATGCTGCTTCCTATCATGGAGAAGGATGTAAAAATATTTTGGATGCCCAGATTATCATTCCTTTGAGGTATTCTGAATGGGTATCCAACCTGGTCCTAGTGAGAAAGAAGAATGGATCAATCAAACTTTGTGTCGATTTTCGGAACCTGGACATAATCTCTAAGAAGGATAATTACCCCTTTCCAAAGAAGGAACACATATTACAGAGGGTGACAGGTGCATCTAGGATGTCCATGATTGATGGATTTTTAGGATAAAATCTGATCTCTGTCTTTCCTGAAGATAGAGAAAGACAACATTCACTACTCCTTGGGGTACATTTATGTATGCTAAGATTCCCTTTGGATTGATGAATGCAGGGGAAAACTTTCAGCAAGCCATGGACATAGCCTTTATTGGAGAAAAGGACAAGTTTATAGTCATCTATCTGGATGACATCACAATATTCACCATGCCTGATAAGGAGAATTGTTATCATATAAGGAGGGTCTTCTTGAAATGAAGAAGATTTGGTCTCTCCCTAAATCCCGAAAAATCATTGTTTGCCATGAAGGAGGGAAAATTATTGGGGCACATAGTATCATCTAAGGGGGTCAGGATTGATTCAAATAGGGTAGAAGATATCCAAACCTTTTCACTCCCTAGATCCAAGAAATAAGTTCAGTCTTTCTTGGGGAAAATAATTTTTTTGAGAAGGTTTGTTTCAAATTTTGCTGAAACAGTAAAGGATATTACAACCATGTTGAGGAAAGGAAATGAAATCAAATGGATGGCTGAGTCCAGAGATTCCTTCAACAAAATCAAGAGGGCATTGGCTAAGGCACCTGTGATCATCAGTCCTAACTACTCCAAATATTTCTTGACATTTTTCTTTGCTTCATTTGACACAATAGCAACTGTTTTACTACAAAAGAATGTTGAAGGGATAGAACAATCCATTGCCTTTTTTAGCAGGGCACTGAGGGATGCAGAGACAATATATGATATTATGGAGAAGTAGGCATATGCTTTGGTTAAATCCCTCAAGGACTTCAAGGTATGTGTTCTACATTCAATAATCATTACATATATCCATTCAAATTCTGTGAAGGATATTCTAATCCAGCCTGACATAGATGGAAGAAGGAGAAAATGGATTGCCAAAATCCTTGAATTTGATCTTGAAATAAAGCCCACCAAATTGGTTAAAGGACAAGGTTTATCTAGGCTACTGGATGAATCTAATTGAAAATATTTGGGGGTTGATTTCATCAACACTTTCTCATGAAATCAACAAACTTAGTTATCTGATACAGGTCCTCAAGTCAACCCTCCATTGGCAGAATGTACCTGGTACAAGGACATTATATTTTTTCTACAAAAGATGCGACCTCTTGATGGTATGGACAAGAACAAGGTAAGAGATTTATAGATTAAATCAATTAGATATTGTCTTATTGATTAAGTCCTATATTGGAAAGACCCTCTGGGAGTGCTTTTGAGATGTTTAGACCCATAGGAGGCCCAAAAGATTATGTTTAATTTTCATCACAGTCTATGTGGAGGACATCACTTCTGGAGAACCACATCCTATGAGATTCTTAGGGCTGGATATTTCTGGCCAAGCCTATTCAGTGACATTTGTGCAAAGATCAGAGCTTGTGTTAAGTGTCAAAAAATATCTAGAAAGCAACAACTCAAATCTTTGCCATTGAAGCCTGTGGTAGCTTCAGGACCCTTTCAGCAGTGGGGCCTAGATTTCATTGGGGAAATTTATCCTGCTTCCAGTGGTCAACACAGGTGGATATTGACTGCTACAGATTACTTTACCAAGTGGATAGAATCTATCCCCACAAGGAGTGCTTCTCACAAGGTAATCATCGATTTTCTTGAAGACATTATGGAAAGGTTTGGCTGTCCGAACATGATTTTCATTGATAGAGCTGCATCTTTCAAGGTTGAACCTTTGATCTAGTTTTGCGAGCAATTTGGAATCGCACTAATTCACTCTACCCCTTACTACCCACAAGGGAATGGATTGGCAGAGTCCTCTAATAAGAGTCTTATAAAGATCATCAAAACACTGTTAGAGGACAAGAAAAAAGCATGGGATTCAAAGCTCAAGTTTTCTTTGTGGGCTACTAGAGTGAAAACAAAAAGGTCTCTTGGTGTCTCTGATTTTCAGCTTGTGTATGGAGTTGAGGCCATTTTTCCTTCTCATCTTGCCTTTCCTTTAGAAAAATTCTTCCAAGACTACCAAGGAGAACCTGATGACATGATCAAAAGAATACAACATCTAGTAGAGGTGCAATAAACTAGGGAGCAGCTGTTGGACAAAGCACATGAACATCAACATAAGATCAAGTAGGATTTTGATAGGAAGGTAAGAAAGGGGGATTTCCATTTGGGAGATCTAGTACTCAAATGGGATGCACCCAAGTAGGACAAAGGAAAGGATGGTAAGTTTGAATCCCTATGGATTGGACCCTTCAAAGTTTCTGAGGTGTTTTCAAATAATACTTACAGATTACAGAATTTGGAGGGAGCTGAAGTTTTTGGTGGCCATGTAAATGGGCATTTTCTAAAAACGTTCTTTGTTTGAGCCATGAGTGGATCTTTCATGTCATTGTAAATATCATTCTTCTTTTGTTTATAATGGCTGTCTCCACAACCCAAACTAAGGCACTGAAACTACTGAGGTTCTTAGAGATTTGAAGGGAGGTCTCTATCCCCCATGGAGCCTAATGTTAACACATATTTTTGATAGGAGGGTGTTTTTCCCTAAGAAAATAACCCCTTGGTGAAAAAATGCAGGAAAGGGGTGCTTACAAAACCTACTTTATGTTTTTATCCTAATTTTCGGGATGATTTGATGGTTTGGTGCATTGTGCTAAGGCACCAGATCTGGGTGGCTGAGCATAGCGCACTCAAATATATGACCAACATCCGATATTGGACCCCCTCAGCCTTTCTGCCTTTAACAGAAGGGGGGGGCGGGTCCAAGCAAGTGGTTTTCTAGTGTGACCCCCCATAGACTTGTCACCTCCTCATCAACTTAGACCCCCCCCGTGATTTACCACTTACCACCTCCCCCCCTCCGAGGTAACCACCTTCCCACCTCCTCTTATTGCCCTCACTCCCTCTGATACCTGTCCTCCACTCACATCACCCACTCGCCTTTCCCCTTTCCATTGTCACATCTCTCCCTCTCACCTCCCGACAGGTGTCTCCCACTCACACTCCATGTCACATCTATTGATATTGTCATGTCCCCCCTTGACCAATCACACCCCTCTACCTCCACATACTCACCCCTACGCCTTTACACCTCAACTCTCATGTACTGGCGCCCATGCGTTCCCAGTCATCACTCCACCAACTACATCATTCCACTTGCCCGATGATCACTCACTGTTCTGTGCCGGTTTGCGCCAACCATCTCACCATCTCCTCATCGTCAACGTCCACGTCCGCCCACCATTGTTCCCTGTGAGATCTCAGTAAAGTGATAGGTGTTGCATTGACTCTACCTATCCTGATCCCGATGAAGACAATTAATGCAAGCTAGTGAGGTGGTTGAGATATCATCTCCTCCCATAAATGGAAATATCTAAGGGGACTGTCAGACTATCTAAGCTAGTGTTTGACAGAGAGATGCATGCTGTTACACATGATTTTGGTCACTCTAGTGATGTCTCTACAAGTGATGTATTTAGGATCCCACAAAGACTTTTTTCCTGAGAAAAGTGACTGTTGTCTTCTTCCAAAAAACACATTTTTAAGATGAGTTCGGAGGCTGCCTATATTACAGGGTGCAAAAATCCTTCATTCTTGCAGACAACCCAAACTTAGGGTGCGAACTTTTCGTGGTCTACTCTATAGGTAGAATGCGAACTTGTTTCAAAGCTTGGAAAAGAGAAGAGGTCATGAAGGTTCTAGAAGGGAATCTTCTATAAAATGAGCTGGCATTCGCTGTTAAGCCCTAATATTGGCTCATTACCCCTTAATTGGGGCATATTAGATTAGTAATGTTATTTTATTTATGTCGGCTTTAGGCCATTATTTTTAATTTAGATTAGTAATGTTATTTTATTTATGTCGGCTTTAGGCCATTAGTTGTAATTATACCTCCTAGTCTCCTATAGATACCAAGGAGACATTTTCATTTTGAATCATCTTGTACTTGAACATTTAAGTGGGGTAAAAGGAGGTTTCCCCCTCGAAGAGGATTATTATCTGAAATTATCTCTTTTTCAAGGCGTTGATTACTTTTCCTGAGGTTTTTCTATGCTATATTGATGTTTGGTTCTTAACATATGGTATCAGAGCTCAAGGTCTTGGGGTTTCACTGCTACATATGAGGCACTGTGGAATTTTCACTATAATTTGTTTTCTAGAACGTTTCAGAAGGAACGGCTTGGAGGATATTTAGTAGATGGATAAAGGTACGTTGGGTTCAAAATTAAGCTCCTGAGGCCTTATACTTTTGGAGATACAGCCTGTACAAGATAGGGTTCTGGAATCATACTGAAATGAGTCATTGTGGAATTTTTGCTATAAAAGATATTCTGTAACGTTTCAGACCCTGAACTCCTGAGGCCATTTATAGAAATTAGTAAGGTATCTGGGGTAAAAATTTCAGCTTTTGGGTCATATTAAATGTTTAGATACACCTTGTGTAAGATAGGGTATCTAACTAGTCCTATTGACTAGTCTCAAGAAGGTGTTCCAAGTAAAACAATCATAACATATTGCTAGAGTATCCAAATTGAGTGGGACTGGTTGCATTGGATCGTGGACAGTCTGTAGTATTTTGGGTGCGAGTTTCAGAAGTTTATATCAATTATTTTGTGCGGGGCATGCTATACAAGTGAGATCGCCTAGAAAGACCAAACATCGGCAAGTTGTGAGGAAGTTACTGTAAATTCCACTTGGCACATCCAATTTTGATTAGACCTATAGCATTGTAGAGAATAAATATCAGAGAACTACCTAAAAGAAATTTTCATACCCAGAAAGGCCGAAAATTGGGAGATAGAACAGAATAAATATTGTCTAGCAGAACCGCCTCAAAATCAAGATTCAAAAGTGATATTTGGCCAACATGCCACCAAAAAA
>ML784373.1:423491-441208 GCA_009831015.1 Picea engelmannii | reverse complement strand
CATCTTGTACTTGAACATTTAAGTGGGGTAAAAGGAGGTTGCCCCCTCGAATAGGCTTATTATCTGAAATTATCTCTTTTTCAAGGCGTTGAGTACTTTTCCTGAGGTTTTTCTATGCTATATTGATGTTTGGTTCTTAACATTCGCATGGTTGGAATCCTACTGACTTCTTAGATTTAGTGGGATCATCCTGATTCCTCATCCATTTAACCATCTCTTCTTCTCCTATATATTGAAAGGTTTCTCATGGAAAAGGTTAAGCAAAATTGAATGAAGAATTGGTGAAAGAATTGTGTGGAGAAATCTACTTGGATAGAATCTTGAAGACTCTATTTGGTCTATCAAATTGTACTGGATATTCTTCATGGAAACATAGAGCAAGTGTGTGTGTTGGATCCAAGGGTCACTGAAAGGAATCTTGTGACATCAAGGCGATCTGGTTGTATCTTCTACTTTCATTTAATATAATACATTGACATGTCCCTTTCCAATAAAATCACTCTTATTTTATTGCATAACTCCTTGATCACATGCATAGGTTGACATTGAATTTACTTTGCTATATTCACTTTGTTGGTTTGTGTTTTCTTGGACTTTATTTCACAAGAGCACCGGAGCGAAGGAGGAACAACAGAGACCTAAGGACGCGATATAAAGGTATGTCACTCATTCCTCCTTAGTAGTAGATTCAATGATTCCGCCTTACGATGTCCTCCCTTCGTTGCCTATTACATTAGAAGGAAAAATGGTCAACGTTGAAGTCGAGGTCTTTGACGCTCCTCTCGATTACAACCTTCTACTTGGCCGTCGATGGATCGATTCCATGCGTGCAGTTGTGCCCACTCTTTTCTGTGTCGTGCATTTCCCACATCAAGGAAAAGTAGTTACCATAGACAAATTGGACTTCTTTCACTCTAATGCACGTACTGACAACATACCTTTCATTGCAAAACCCCCCCTGGATATGAGAACGTCAGTGTGGGTCTTCTTAAAGATTCCTCTTTGATGGGTACTTTCCCCATTCCACCACTCGATGTTCCACATCCATTTTTCGCCTTGATAAACATGATCTCCACCTCTGTTCATAGAACCCCTACGCCTTACAACCCATGGATGGTACGCAACCCCGTCGATCATCTTCGTTATGGAAAAAAAATTCCTTTGAGTCTGGTTGAATCCGCTTATCAAGCCATTCAATCGGAAACCCCTTCTACCCCCTCTCTTGGTGCTTTATCTCCGGATCCATTCCGTGTCATTTTTCCTATAGATGAGATGATTATGTCTATTATGTCCATGGAAGACACCCCTTGGGATGATGGACATCATTGTTTCGTCCTCTTCCTGGAACAATGCACCATCGAGGGTTACCAACGAATCTCGACCCCGTCGACCGTTGTCATAATTTCTACCGTTCCTGAGTCTACACATGATATGTTCTATGAAGGGAACTTAAGTAATATCTCACCCACCATCTCCTTCAACATATCCATAAAACCTAGAGTTGTTGAAAATGTGCATATCGGAGCTTCATGTTCCCATGACGAAGTTATCACCTACAAGTCTCTTTTCCAAGAATTTTGTGATGTCTTCACATGGAGCTATGAAGAAATGATGGGGATTGACCCCAAAATTTTGGTACATGAGTTTAAGACATACCCAGGCACTAAACCCATCCGGCAACGACTTCGTCCGGTCCACCCATGTAAAGCAGCCACTATAAAGCTTGAAGTTGAGAAACTTCTCAAAGCTAGATTTATTTACCCTGTGGCTCTAACTGACTGGGTTTCCAATCTTGTTCCAATTGACAAGAAACAAGGCACAATCCACATGTGTGTTTATTATAGGGAAATTAACAAATATTGTCCTAAAGACAACTTTCCTACCCCCTTCGTTGACCAGATCATCGACGATTGTGCCGGAAGTGAAATATTCTCTCTGATGGATGGTTTCTCCGAATATAATCAAATCAATATCGTACCTGCAGACCAACACAAGACCTCTTTTATTTGTCCTTGGGGAACTTTCACCTACCAGAAACTTCCATTCGGTTTAAAGATTACCGGTGCAACTTTTCAACGTGCTATGTCTTATGCCTTTCATGATATAAAGCACATCGTGCAACCATATCTCTATGACTTACCCACTCATTCCATGTGCAATGTAGATCATCCAATACAGCTCCATGCCATTTTCCTTCGATGTTGGTTTTACCATATACGCTTGAATCCCCACAAATGTGTTTTTTCTGTAGAATCCGATCGACTTCTGGGATTTATTATTTCACGTCAAGGGATCCGGGTGGATCCTTTGAAGGTTGAGGTGATTCTCAATATTCCTCCTCCTTCCTCACTTCATCAGTTACAAAGTTTGCAAGGGAAGGCAAAATTTCTCCGTCATTTCATCCCGAACTATGCTGAGCTAACTCTTGGATTTACGCGACTGCTCAAGAAAGCTTCCGAGTTCGTATGGGATACCACTGCTAACAAATCTTTCAAAGCTTTGACACTGTCTTTGACACATACCCCACTACTCTTCCCACCTGATTACAGTTGGGATTATTTCCTTTACCTCGCAGCCTCAGACTATACCATCGCTATGTTTCTCGTCTAGGAGGATGATTCTAATGATTCTAATGTCATCTATTAATTGAGTTGGAGTCTCACGACTACCAAAACCAAGTATTTACATGTTGAAAAACTAGCCTTGGTAGTTGTCCAGGCTGTTCAACGTTTCCGACACTATATCCTTTCTCGCAAGACTATGGTAATTTCTAACTGCAACCCTATGCAACACATTCTTACATGCCAATTGCTAGGGGGAAAATACTTCAGGATTTTGAATTAGAATTCGAATGTGCTAAGTCCAAGAAATCCTTGGTGTTTGCCGAGTCGATATGCGACCTTCCCTGCTTCGAGACGAAAAATGTAGCAGATGATTCATTACTCGATGAATCCCTTTTCCTGATCAGTTCCAACGACCTTTGGTATGGATATATCATCATAATCTCTAGACCCAGACTTTCCGGCCCAATTTGTCTAGCATTGACCACCGTCGAATACTCTACTAAGCCCGTCAGTATATTATCCTCAGTGATACTCTTTATCATTGTGGGATTGACTCTGTTGTTCGACGCTGCCTCACATTTGATGAAGTCGAGAAAGCCCTAAATGACTGCCATTCTGGAGCCTGTGGTGGTCACATGTTTGGGTATGCTACTGCCCAGAATATCTCACGAGCGGGGTAATTTTGGCCTTCTTTATTCAACGATTATATAATTTCCATCCAAAAATGCCACGCTTGCCAAACCTACAACAATAAAATACGATCACACCCTGCTCCTCTACACCCTGTGGTCTTCATTGGTCCTTTTGCAAAATGGGGTATCGATTTCATGACATGTCACCCTCACTCGGCTGGGGGGCATGGATACATTATTGTAGCCGTAGATTAATTTAAGAAATGGGCTGATGCGATGCCAACATTCAACAATATCGGAAGGACTGCAACATTATTTATATTCAATCACATCATTACTCTATTTGGTGTTCTTCAAGCTATCGTTACTGACCACGGTAGCCACTTTAGAAACTTCATGATGTCCGAACTCATTGAAAATTTGGGTCTTCACCATGAAAACTCAACACCCTATTACCCACAAGCCAATGACCAAGTTGAAGCAATAAACAAAATCCTCATTACCATGCTTCGACGAATGATAGGGATTCACAAAACGAGTTGGCACATGATGTTGGTTTCAACATTGTGGGCTTACCAGACATCTGTTAAGTCTTCTACCGGGTTTACACCATTCTAGTTAGTCTATGGTCTAGAATCCATCTTGCCGATTGAATGTGAGATACCCTCCCTAAAACTAGCCGTCGAGCTTCTCCCAAACACTTCTGCCGAAGAAGAATGTCTATTGTATCTCATGCAATTAGATGAAACTCGTCGTGACGCCACCCTATTTATAGAATCCCAAAAGAAACGCGTCAAAGCCCAATACGACAAACATGTCAAGCCACGTATTTTCTCCGAAGGTGATCTGGTTCTCCTTTACGAACAAGATCGGGATATGCTAGGAGCTGAAAAGTTTGAAGCTATGTGGAGAGGTCCTTATATCGTCAAGCGAGTTTTGGAGAAAGGAGCTTATGTGTTGGTGGACTACGATGGTATCCATTTGAGTGAACCCAGAAATGGGTTTTACTTAAAGAAGTACTATGCTTAAGATCACTTGTGCATGAGTGCTTGTATTGTATTGTATCATACTTTTTGTTACTTTAGTATGATTTTTCGTTATTTGGTCTCTGCCCTCGAACGCTTATCTTGTGTTGTGCTTAGTTTCCAAATATTGAAGTCTTCACCACCCCACATTGGCTTTGCCGATGGCGCTAGCCGTAGTACTCATAACCTCGCTTTTGCTGCATGGGCAATTTACGCCCCTACAAATGAACTTATTAGTCTACGAGGTGTGTGCCTCGGTCATGTGACCAATAATATTGCAGAATATAGCGTCGTCATCGAATTTTTTATTGATGCTATTGGGCTTGATATCCGCCACCTGGTTATATGACTCGATTCACAACTAGTAGTACTACAGTTAAGTAATGTCTATGCTATCCGAAGTCCTACTTTATTACGAGTATATTTACGAATTTGCCTCTTGGAACATTATTTTGATTATATCGAATACCAAGACATTCCTAGATGTCTAAATACATTGACTGATGCATTAGCTAACTATGTGTTAGACAAACATTTGGGACATTTATAAACCAATCACACATTACATGTATAATAAAACATAAAATAAGCCGGTACAAGATGTATATATGTATATAACAATCAAAAGTTTTTACAAAAAATTTATGTCCAAGGATCAAAATCTCAAAATATGAAGCCCATAGATTCTACAAAATAGCATCATGGATGATGCTCACAATAACAAACAACTGCTCGGGCTACCCTACGGAGAAGTCGACTGAGAGACTCAGACACGCCCATAGTATGACGCTGGTAACGTCTCTGGATCTCCCCAATAGCAATATCTGGGACATCCATGGTCAACCCCTCTAAGTTCTATTCCACTGCCTCATAGTCTTCAACATCCCATCTTGCCACTGGAGCCACTTCTCCTCGCCTTTGAATGGGGGACGTTCCTGGAGGTCGATACGGCCCCACATCTGTGTCATCAAAAATAAACTTTTGGATTAGTTCTTGGATAAACATAAAAACATTTCATATGATAAAATTTGCAAACAAATTTAAAAAGAACAAAATGTGTACTTCTTACCTAAGTCACCCCACTGAGCATCCTCAGGCAGGGCCAAATCTAGATCCCCTCGAAAATCCAAACCAACATATGCATAGTCGTTGAACATCAGCATTTGGGGCCTCAACCAGTCTAAAAATGAATCATTATACTTGATTATAGGCCCTGCTACATGTCGATCCATGAGGTTACACCACCTCAGCATCATCGGACCCTGTGGGGCCGGTAAACCCCAATCATCCTGTATTCGCAGCAGTGGGACCCTCTCGAGGAAGGATGACACCAAAATTGACTCGTACCCAAATTTATTCAAGTCACCCTTTCTGCACTTCGTCAATTGTCTCTTCATACTACGGAGAACTGCATCCGACCAATTGAAAACCCAAGGCTCTGTGCACTACTATGGCATATTGGAAATATCTCTGGAGAGCCATGTGTGGAGCCATGCTCCCAGCCATGCATGCAATAGTAAACAAGATGGTCCGTAGGGTCAGATCTTGGACCCCCCAAATGGAAACCTTACCCTTTCTTCTCTCTACCTCGGGAACACAATATTGGCGACAATACTCGCTCGTAGGGAGTCCGCCACCTCTACCTCCGGTCAAAGTAGCATGGTATCCACGCCGTGACAATCCCGTTAAAAAATAGATATCCTCAATATATAGTGTCAACATATGGAATCCCATGTGAAATAACTATTGATCCACGTCCCACATGTGGACCAGGTATTCCAACAACTTGAGTTGGGCTCTCATGCCTGGAATCCTGAAAAATTTCAAGAGCCCACAGTCCCGGAGGGCAGCGACTGTACCCAGGTCATTCCTGACAATGGAATCATCCTCCTCATGTTCTCTTTCTCTCCATTCCAACATCGTGATGGTCAAACCCCTGCAAAAGAGCCATGAGAGGGGAGTGAAAAACTTGTTTTAAACTCTTGAATAATTTTTATTGAGCAAAACCTCACTTTAAAATCCATTTTTCGCCCCCCCGTAGGTGGACCTTTTGCACAGTGAGAGATTCTCGCAGGTGCCCTGAAGGCTACCTGCGAGAATTCTTGGGCGCATGTTTTGACCCTAAAATGGACTCAAAACCCAAAAAATTTCCAATAAAAACAAAAAATAAACCATAGAAAAGTTAGAGAATCAAGAGATTACCTCAAAACCATTCACCGAATGATCGCTTGTGCTTCCTGCAATCGAGCAAAGAAATTTGGGGGAAAATGAGGTATGTTGGACAAGTTTTTGTTCAAAGTAATAATGAAATGGTAAAAATTTCTTTTCACCCATATTTATTCACTTTTTACTATTTTTTATTATTATTTTTATTTCTTTGTTTATAAAACCTAATACCCTAATAACCTTGTGAGTGTGGTTTTTCCCAGATATAGCAACTTCGAAGTCCGAATGAGGGGGTGCGGGTGTTTTTTCTTTTTGTCGCATGTACGACTACTTTTTTAGGGTTTTTTTGGAAAAACCTCGAGCTCAGTCTTCGTTCATTCTCACGCTCGAAAATATATGGGAATGCAACCGAGTATACTTTTTATCGTCATTTCGTGCTCGTCATGATAACACAAAAATGAAGAACGTAAAGGAGTACCCTTTAAGCTCTTTTCACGCTCCATAAAAATGAAAAGATTTCCGAGCGATGTTGTTCTTTTCACTCTCATTAAAGTATTTGAAAAAAACATTCGGCGGGTGATAGTTTATCACTTTTTCGGTCTCATCGAACTCTTTTACGAAAAAGGAACTGGGAGAGTTCTCTTTAAGTGTTTTTCAGACTCTCAAAACATGAAAAACCCCCGAGTTTTCTATCCTTGGACTCGTTAAAAAAGCATCGAAAGACCTGCAATGGGACCGAACCACTCCTTCCTAGGGTTCGTTAAATATACTCCAAGGGACTCATCTAAAGGATGAGCTTACATCAACAAGCATATGTTATCCTCCTCAAGCTTGTGTAAAAATAAAGAGGTACTTTCCAGAAATGGTGGGGGAAATTTTGGGAAAGGGATGTGTTTTCATATTCATATTAATGGCAGTAAGCATCACTCTTGAACATGACACCCCCTATTCATCATTTGAATCTGGGTTGGGAAACCCATTTGTCTCTTGTTCGACTTGTTACAAGGTCATATATTGGGTCGTCTTTGAGTTAGTGCTGCCAAGTCCTTGGTCATGTCGTTCATATGTTCAAGAGAAGTTCACACGAGCCCTCTATTGATTCGACCATCTGCAGTTATCCATTCTTACTATGTCGGCCTTCCTTGTGTCCATTTCAACCCGTATTCATACTTTGTTTCACCCTCAAAATCTGTTACTTATTTCGTGTCATTGATGGGGGATACATCAAGGCCCTCCTGTGACGATTCTTGTTCTGTCGACTCCAACTCATTATCTAGAAATGAGAATTAGAAATCATTTAGTACCTTGGAACCTGCATGCCTTAATGGCAGGTCTCTTCTCTTTCGATAAGGGTTTCACATCATTGATCCATGATCGAGAGATTCCGCCGAGTGCTCGACTTCAACTCATTCATTCGCATTCGTTCGGATTGTACTTCAATACCTTGGGAGTCATTGACATCAATGGTGATTTCCCTCGCACTTGTTAATGATTTTCATCAATGACCAGTAATCAAGTGGTTTCTACCATGTTCGACTTCAACACATGTAATCACATGGTTAGATTCGTACTTTCAGGTGATGGGATTGAAGACCCTAGGTCATCTTTTTGATCCAGGCTGTGATGGAGTATGTATGATTTGTATCGGCACATAGATCCACTTTGTATGTCACGTGGCTATGTCATTATTCAAGTCCTCTCACATAGATCCATAGTATATTCCTGGTGGCTATGTAGCATTTTGACGACATGGATCCACAGTGTATGATTGGTGGCCATGACCTACGTTTATGATTACATTCATTTGTGATCTGAGCATGGGAATGCCTATCTCAGAACTGGTATTATATTCTACAGATGCTTGGTTGTTTATAGGTTTCCAATTAGGTGCGCTCCTTGTTTCTGACACACACACGCATTTTACAAAGTATTTCGACTGCCACAAGTTTCGACCTCATACTTTGGGGGGCATTCTGTTACACATGATTTTGGTCACTCTGGTGATGTCTCTACAAGTGATGCATTCAGGATCCCACAAGGACTTTTTGCCTGAGAAAAGTGACTGTTGTCTTCTTCCAAAAAACACATTTTTAAGATGAGTTCATAGGCTGCCTATATTACAGGGTGCGAAAATCCTTCATTCTCGCAGGAAACCCAAACTTAGGGTGCGAACTGTTCACGGTCTGCTCTATAGGTAGAATGTGAACCTGTTTCAAAGCTTGGAAAAGAGAAGAGGTCACAAAGGTTCTAGAAGGGAATCTTATAGAAAATGAGTTGGCATTCACATGGTTGGAATCCTACTGACTTCTTAGATTTAGTGGGATCATCCTCATCCATTTAACCATCTCTCCTTCTCCTATATATTGAAATGTTTCTCATGGAAAAGGTTAAGCAATATTGAATGAAGAATTGGTGAAAGAATTATGTGGAGAAATCTTCTTGGATAGAAGCTTGAAGACTCTATTTGGTCTATCAAGTTGTACTGGATATTCTTCATGAAAATGTAGAGAAAGTGTGTGTGTTGGAACCAAGGGTCACTAAAAGGAAGCTTATGACATCAAGGCAATCTGGTTGTATCTTCTACTTTCATTTAATATAATGCAACGACATGTCCCTTTCCCATAAAATAACTCTTATTTTATTGCATTACTCCTTGATCATATGCATAGGTTGACATTGAATGTACTTTCCTATCTTCACTTTGGTTGGTTTGTGTTTTCTTGGACTTGATTTCACAAGAGAACCAGAGCGAAGCAGGAACAACAAAGACCTAAGGAAGCGATATAAAGGTATGTCACTCATTCCTCCTTAGTAGTAGATTAAATGACTGCAACTTAGAGAAAGAGTCATGTCCTGTCTTATTTTGTTCTAGATCCATGTGGATCTAGGGAGATCTGTTAGTGTCCACACCTACCGATTTATCTGATAACACATGCACAGTCTGACATAGAAGGTTCAGAGGTAAGAGCTCATGTTTGACAGAGATATGCATGCTTAGTCTGTAGAAAAGAATCATAACATAAAGCCTTCAATGTAGTATCTCGATCACTCTGGGGGTGGTTGTGTTTGTTCCTGAGTATATCTAGGCATTTTTTATATTTTGTTATGGGTTGATGGTTGAGCTAGGCTTCCGTGTTGTAAACTTTTGATGAAGCTTCTGGTTCTTTGGTTATGTAATTTTCTTTGAGACTTCTTGTTTAATGAAAGTCGACTTTCTTTTCATCTTATTTGCCTCTGATGCTGAAGTATCCATGATTGAAGGATTCACATGGATTTTTTTAACAATATTGTGATGTATGTTTGATTACAGTCCTGCATTAATGCTCTTCAGTTCTTAAAACTTTGAATCCAAGAAGATCTTGTTTTTTGAGTTTTTCCTCCTTAGGCTGCTGAAAGATCTGATGTCCAAAGAAGACTTCTACACTCTCCTCACCATTTCTTCCTACTACTCACCTTTAATATAACTAACTGACTGAATTTGATCCAGACCTCAACTGCTTGTGCATGATGGTCCATTTTTTTGAGTTAAGACGATATTATCTCGAGTCTGTGCCCATTTGACCTCTTTAAATCATTCATTGTGACATATAACATGATGGGTACTAGGATTACCTTCAACGCAATCTGAAGGTGACTTCTAGTGATAACAAGAACTGCCTCAACTACTATTTCTTGGCCTTATTTATTTAATTTATCAATTGCCTTTTAAAACCAATCTTCAATGTAATTTTTCATTGGCACAACATTTATTTCATGCCTGATTTTGATATTAAATAATTAGCCTTCCAACTATCTTAAGTCATGAGAAATACCATGTATTTCCTTAATATCTTGATTTTTCATAGAATAATCAACCAATCAATTATCTATCTCTTCTTCATTATATTCAATTATGCCATAAAAATTTTCAGTTGATAACCCCTTTAATATCTCAACTTGTTCACCAAATTGTTGCCTTGTCATAAACATTGAATTGAGAATTAAATTAGGATCTTGCATCTCATCAGTGCTCCTACCAGATCTATCTTTGTGAGTCTTTTGAATAATTCTTCTCTTTTCACTATGGCTTCCCTGCATGCTTGGAAAATTTTATTCAAATTCTTGATCTTTTATTTCCAACAGGGATTCAACTATTTAATTCGACTTAGAGAAGGAAAATCCTCTTCTCTCCTTTTCAATTCTGTCATGTTTGATACTTTTATATCAAATGGAAAAACAACATTTGTGTAGAGTCCTTCATTTTTTAAATTAGTTTGGAGATATTCATGAAAATCATGTTCCCTTGAAGTGAAAGAAAAAATGTTTTTTGATACCTCCCATGCTTCTATTATCAGTGAAATTCTCTTTTTAATGTTTTTATCTACATAACTTCAGACCACTATGAGTAGACTAGAAGATAATTTTAATTTAATACCATGTGTAGTTGGTTTAACTATTGTCAGAGGACTGTCCAGGATTGGAAGAGGCATCAAGGCAATTTCCAACTTTGATCTTCTCCTTTAATTTGGCATTTTCAGCTTCTAAACCATCAATGGAATTATTGAGCGCATCTTTGGTTTCCCTATGGATTTTGGAAATATGGGACGGTCACATATCCTTTAGGTCGACCTCTGAGCGAGACTTTCCCTTTTTATTCTTTTGGTCACTTCTTTCTACAATCAACTTTTTAGACTCTTTATAAAAAAAATCACTTTGAAAAGTGAAGGATTATTCTTCACTAAAGGTCTCATTGCCAATGAATTCTAATAAAGAATTTTGCTGAGCCTTATTTTACAGCTGTTCTATTGCAGAAACTATTTTCTCAACATCTACTTCTAGTTCCATATTGTAGTTGGGAAAAAACACCCTACGGACTAGCAAATAGAGTTTAGACTTTGCATGCAGATATGACCAAATAGAAATTACTTTCTACCTTCATCCCTAGATTTAAATCCCCTTTTCTCAGTAAATGCATGGAAAGATCAACCTACCTCGTTACCAGTGTTTTATGTCGATCCTCCATTGTGCTTGATTACTTGTTCGCAATGCTCCTTCCAAAGATGACCTGCATTCAAGACGAGCAAAAACTATGCATGCATACTACTTATATACTAACGGGTTAGAAATCAAACATAAACTAATCAAAACATAGAAAGTTCATGAATTGGGACGGGAAAAACATTCTCTTTATTACTTAAAATGAGCCAACTTACAAAAGTTGAGACTGGCCACCACTCCTTGAACCTGATCCTGGGCTCCTCTTCTTCTGTCCTTCAACTGCTTTACTTTAAATCTCCTTTGGCATTAGGAAAGGCTAAAGGGTTGGGACAATGGAATACATAAATGGGAAGATTTTCTTTGCTATATTTTTCCTCTTCCAAATGGTACCCCTACCCCTTCTTTTATAGGCTAGAAGGAGCTAGGTATTTGGATGAACCCTCGACCATGCATGGCCGGGAGTTTTAGTTAACTCACCCATAGCTTTTTGTTCCATCAAAAAAATTCCTTTTTTCATGATTTTGTCAGTCCATGTGGGCTGTTTTGGGTCAGCCATCATGTACATGCGTGCAGTAATGGGTTAGGGTGTGTGGGCCTTTACACAAGAGGATTTTTAAAGAGTTGTTCATCAGAGTTTTGGCAAAGAAGGGATATGAGTTGGCCTGATGCTAGGTAAGCATGTGTGGTGCAATTTAGGGTTATAACAGATGCCCCCTAATGTGTGAGGTCAAAAGAGCATCTGATGGACGAAATACATTACCAATCTTTACTGATGTGCCAAATGATTGAGCCCAAGGATCAGGAACCTGGAGGTGCCGTTTGCAAAATAACAAATGTCTCACCGAGGTGGGCATACCCATGCTCAGGATAAAAATAGAATCATGGCTACCAATCAAATACACTGTAGATCCATGTCAAATAACTATAAAGAGTATCTACAAACAATACACAATGGAGCTACATCTCGAAATCAGAAAGATATACATATAGAGTATCCATCTTCCAGAAGCTGATTCAGCCTGATGGCTGGAGATGAGATCTTCACTCAAGAAACAACTTCAAAATATTCCAAAACTTGGGTAGGAGTGTAATATGAGTGTACAACTGCACTACCCATAGGTCTTCGATAGCTCATTGGTCATGGACTTGATAATCTTGATGATCGAACTGAAGGCTTCAGTGATTTCGAACAAGGACTTGATTGGACATTCAGGATGTCCGAGTATGCGGAAAAGAGACATATTGCAGATGGGCTGAATCAGGCTTAGTGACAAACTTCCCTTGGACAATAACACGAAAAGTGATGAGACTCAGGCAACATATATGTTAATCATAAGTCTACGAAGTAGGAGGCAACACAAACTCTCCATATGTTTGGAAGAATAACCAAACGGTGGAGGACACAACTCTATATAGCGAGAAAATATTCCTAAGGTCATACTACATCCCATAGTTTGATGAACAAATGGACATATGTGCTTTATCCAAGGGAGACTCATTATGCTACCAATAAAGAAAATACTTTTCCCTTCCTCTTTTTGGGGTATATTTGATTTTTTTGTTCTTTTCGATAATTTTGAAAAAATAAATAAAGGAATATTACTTTACAATGGAGGAATGAGCATTGCAAACATACAAGATCAAGGCATAAGGACAAGACTGATGTTCTAGTAAAATGATACTCGGGAAAAATCCTCCGTTGGCCAAAGGTGTTAAAACGCAGAAGCAAACTATCACAAGGCTCGTGGATAAGGTATGCAAATGCGGTTGATAAAACACACAATGGTAACGTCCTTCAATGTAAGTTTAACGAGCCCAGAGAAGGTAAGCTTGATGGTTTTTCATATTTAGAGAGTCTGAAAAAACATAAAAGGAGACTCCATTGGGGTACCTTTTTCGAAGATAGTCTAGTCGGTTTGAAAAAGGGGTAAACTAGCACCAATTAGACATCGATTCAAAACTATTTTAACGAGTGTGACAAGGACAAGATCACTCGGCCATTTTTTCACTTTTAAGGAGTCTGGAAAAAGCTTAACTATGGACTCTGTCAGGAATATTCTTCTGGACCAATTTAACGAGTGTGAAAGAATAAGGTCACTCGACGATCTTTTCAATTTTAGGGATTCTGAAAAGAGCTTAACTATGGACTCCGTGGGGGTTCCTTTTTCGTAAGTTTAGTCCCTCAGGCCCAAAAAAGGGATAAAATTATACCTGAGAGTACTCTTCTAAAGAACAAAAGTTGCATAGAGTATACCTTTTTTCGTACAGTTGACCATCCAGACCGAAAAGGGGTAAACTACTGCTAGATAGATGTGACTTCAAATTTTTGTTGTTGGGAAAAAACACCCTACGTTACGGGAGAAAGCTCTTTAGGGTTCCTAGAATTTTATTTAGTTTTTGGGTAGTTTAAAGACTAGTTTTTCTTGCCTATCTTTTCTTTTTATTTTTGTAAAGTCTGAGCTAGCAGGGAGTCTAGTTTTCCATACCAGCTTTCCATGACTTTTGCTTGACTTTGTTTTTCGAGACCTACAGAGGTACACACGGCCTACACAAGGCTTGCACACGTGTACCCACACCCTATCCTCTTACAACCCGCGTGTGAATGCTAGATGTAGAGGTAGCAGTAGCGTGTAGCAGTTCAGAGAACCTCAGAGGCACTCCTCCTCTTCCCTGTCAGAATCACACATTCTCAGGGGTTTTTCTGAAATTTTGTCTGAGTCTTGTTTGCTAACAGTCCTATCTTAGATTGTTTTTGCCTTATTATTTTTCCTTGCAATATTTGTTTTTCTGTTAGAAAGAGTATCCAAGCATTCAAGGGATCCTGGTTATCAATATCAGTGGTCTCTTCCTGGTTTGGTCTGTCTATTTTCATTTTTTCTTAGAGTTTAGATATACACACGGCCTGTACAAGGTTAGCCCGCATGTACACGCCCTCTGTTGTTGTTCAACGCACATTCGTAGGCATGTTGTTTGAGTGACAGTCGTGTGCTTGTACATGCTACTTTTTGTTAAAGGTGAGGCAGTCATCCTCTCCTTTGATAGGAAGTATTCCTCTCAGGTGTTTGAATCTCTGTTTGAACAATCAGTAGCTTAGGATTATTTTTACCCTTAGCTTACTTTTTCTCATTTTAAACATTGTCAGATTTTTTTTTTTTTTTTTTTATGGTTTTTAGACAAGCGTGAGAGTCATTTTTTTACAATTTCTATTGTGTGATTTTTTAATCTGATTCTTTGCGATCTGCACTTTAAGCCAGAATTGTTTTTCTTGGTTTTTTGCTTGTCGATATTTTCCCTTTCTTGCTTTACTAGCACTTAAATAAATAAAAAAATCTCTTTTCATTTTCTTCTTTGGTTGAAGAGTGTGTTTCTGCATCATTAGCTAGGGAAAAGTCTTTCATTTCATAAGTTTTTGTAGTTCACTTAGATCATAAGTAGCTCGTAGTCAAGTGAAATTCCTTTGAGTTTGCTGTCCAAAATCTTAGAAAAGTTAAAAAAATCTTTCTTTTGAAAAGTTGTTGAAATTTTGCATTCAGTAAAAGTTTTGTTTCCAGCTTTTTTATTCATTTTTTTCTTTCGTATTTTACACACCATCAGTTTCACCCTCATACCCCTTGATGTAAGACAAATCCATAAAAGTAATGCTAAATTTAAAATCTACTAGACTTTTATGTTTGTAGGGTTCACAAACTAGTTCAGGACTAGGGCCTAGGATTAGGTTGGAGGGAAACTCTTCAAGGCCATTTAAAATGAAACATTGGAGTCTAAGATAGGGAGTGTCTAAGTCCAGTTTCATGGAAGTTATTCATGACCCCTCTCTAACACAGGGGATAAACACGAGGTCGCGTGAAGAAAGGTAGCGGAGATAACCCCTCCAAAGCTGGACCAATCGTAGTGGAGAACACATATAGAGGGCTTGTTTTGGGATTCCGTCGTTTTCATTTGCCACACGGCTTCATGGGTCTCGAATCTCTTCGAGGTCCTCATTTTTCTTCCAGACCATTTGCTCTCGATACCCTTGACAGGTTTCAGGCTCGATACCTTTCTCATTGTGGTCTACCCAACTTTCGACTGTACCCTCATGGTGACTGTTTGCGTGCTGGCAACCTAGTTGCCAATCTCTGTTAGGGACATACACAGGTGACTGCGGGGGTATACCGCGGTACCTAGGATAGAAATCGGGCCATTCTTTACAGAGTATACCCAGAGGGTGCTTCCATGTTCGAGTTGCACTTGCACCGGTAAGTTTCTCTAGTGTTGGCTGTTGTAACTGTTCTTCCAATTAATTTAGTGTGTGCTTGTCTTATCTTCTAGGGAATTTTTTCTTATTGTGTGTTACTTTTGAGCATTTAGACTACCTTAGAGTGTCTTGGATCTTCTCACATAGTGGAGGATCCCAAGCTTCACCGGTCATGAAGGCTTCTAGGCCTACCGCCGGTTATACTGGAGCCACCCCCGCCACCTTTAAGGCATAAGCTAGACCAACAAGGGTCTTTTGAAGCATCTGGGTTACAAACCATTGTGCCCAAACAACCCCCGGAGGAATGAACCATTTTGAACCTTGAAGAAACCGCTCTTGGCTCGGTTGAAACTTCAACCACTGATCTCTTGGCACCTTTTATTGTACCAATTCAATTTCACGAGCGCCAGACAGTGCCTCACACAACAATGGAAACACATGTTATTACTTCTTCTGGGAATTCTTCAATTCCCACCACAGTTGTCACCACAGGAGAGTCATATCCTAACCTACCATCGTCAGTCCGAGCCACCATGGTCTCGACCGCAACTACTTCGCATAGTGGTCCGAACATGTATTTGGCGATGGCCACAACCCTTCTTACACCTAGTGCGATAGGTCGTCCGTTCTCATACGGTATGCCTAGTTCAGGTACAAGTACTGTACTGTCCTACTCCACTTTACAGACTTTGGGTCTGGGGGCAGGGAGCTCTAGCGCTCCTTTGCAAGGTCACTTGGGGGGCACTCTTGTCCCTTTTAATGCTTTTCCTTACGCAGGAGGTCATATCCCTCCTTCGTCCCCTTCACTCAGTGGTTTACATCAAAAATCTGTTGGACAACCTACACACAGTAGTTTATTTGGAGTGGGGAGACAAGGACAACCTTCGCATAGTATGTCGGTAGGTTCGACACCATTTTCTTGGAACATAATGTTTGGTAACAACACCTTCTCGTTAGCTGCTTTCCCAACTGGGGGTAACCCCATTTTTGGACAATCTTCTCCTGTGCAGGGTACTATTCCTACACAGGTGGAAAACCTAGCAAGACCTTGGAATTCAGGGCAAGGATCTGTTCCCTCCTCCAGAATGTTGATCTAGGGTAATTCTTTCCACAATCAATGGAACCCCAAACAAACTACTATGCCTATCCCCACGGGAACAACATGGGGTAATCCTTCCCAAAGTCCTTCGAATACAATGCATGCCCAACAATCCATGTCCTATTTGGGAAATCAGTCGATGATGTCTCCAAAGATGCAAAATCCTTACGCTGGCCAGGGCCATGGTTTCTATCAGAATCCGGGCCAGCAGCCAAAATTTTCCTGGCAACCTAGTGCCAGTTAAACTCCAGGACCCTTTTTCCCAGGTTATCAACAACAACACAAACTACCTTTCCTGACATCTTTACACTTTCCAGATTTGACGAGGTTGTTGAATGACCCCATTTGTCACAATTTGCGTTGGCCTCCTATGCCGATGAAGTTTCCTTCGGACATTCCAAAGTTCGAAGCCAAGCCTAATGAAGATCCAGGAGATCATGTTGTTGGATTACTGAGAGGGGGGGTGAATCAGTAATAGAGAAATTTAATCCCTTTATACCATATAATCCAAGTGCTATATCAATGAAGCATTATTATAAAATAACTGCAGAGTAAATAAGCAATGAACAAATGAACAATCATACACATACACAGTACACCAGTTTTTTTACGTGGAAACCCAAATCGGGAGAAAACCACATAATGCTTTTTCTTATATGTATTGAAGAATTACATTCATTGGAAGCACCAACTTCCTTTTTTTTCTAGCTGCAACTGGAAGGAGGCTCCAACCCCCTAGTTTCTCAGGCTACAACCTGAGGGAAGCTCCAACTCCCCAATTTTCTGGCTACAACTAGAAGGAGACTACAACCCCCTATGTTCTCTGGCTACAACTGGAAGGTGGCTACAACCACCTGTCCTTGCCTCATCCTGCCACCCTGAAGTAGAAGTAGAATGATGGAACCACTGTCACACTATCACTGTGAGATATATCACTGTAAACCTGTACCAATAAATCTGAACCATGCATCAACCTGTACCTCAACCTGTAATCAACCTGTACCATAAACAAGTGCA
>ML784373.1:379596-402898 GCA_009831015.1 Picea engelmannii | reverse complement strand
ATACGATCCACCTTGGAAGATGGACAATTGAAGTTGGAAAAGATACACACTAGCCAGAATCCTGCAGACATGTTAACAAAGGGAGTAACCAAGGAGAAACTAAGTTCTTGCTCAGTTTCAGTTGGTCTTCAAGAATGAACATGAAGATGAGAAATTTTCCAGGTCCAAGAAGGTTCAGAGTCTGGCATATACAACAACGGTGGAGTTGTTGAGATTAGTCTCCAAGTGGGAGATTGTTGGTTGTGGAGCCTGATTATCTTCCTGATTCAGTCCTTTCTTTTAGTCGTGTTTATACCCCATGAAGTATTTACACCCCAGAAGTATGTACACTCTTCCACGCGGGGGAGTGCAGAGGGGGGGTACCCCCTCTACGGGGTCCGGGGGGCCTATCCCCCTAGCTGGGGGGTCTGGGGGCAAGCATGCCCCCAGTGGGGGTTTGGGGGTGAAGCCCCCGAAGAAAAATTTGCCTTGTAAAAGTATATTGTAATTTCATTGTAAATCTGGACCGTTCATTATAAGGTCGCAGATCTAATGGTAGAGATTATGTTAGGGTTTTTTTCCCTAGAAGGCAACCCTCTTTTATGAGGGAAAGGTATTGCGACTATGGATGATGGTGAATATTGTATTCTGAGAGAGGATACTATGAGAGAAAGAAGAGGAAGTTACAACAGGTTTTGCTGTAGGTTGTATCCCTTCATTTGCTGGATAATAATAAAGGAAGCAGCTGGCAATTTCTTTGGTGGATGTAGCCCACACTGGGTGAACCACGTAAATCTGTGTCTCTCTTGTATTGTGTGTCTTCTGTGTTTTGTTTTTGCATTTGTTTTATTTTATTGCTCCGCGGTCCTATTTTTCTAACAATATCAATAGAGTAGGAAGTGGTCGTATCTTGTTTGTCTACAGGGCTCAGAGAGGAGCAAAGGATTGGAGCTCAACTCAGAGCGTGCAGGGACAAACGTCGATAAAAAGGTACTTTTGTTCTCCCTCCTTCTCATGTGTTAGTTTGCATAGATTTGAAAGGAAGTCAGTGTCCATGTTAAGCATTTTCTGTCTTAGAGTTAGGGTCAAGCTCTTTGAGGCAATCTACCTGTCCGTAGGGAGATTTTCCTACAACAAGGTTAATGGGCGATGAAATGTGAAGAATTATGAAGGGAAAGGTGGATGAAAATATGACATTTCTAAGCCCCAACATACCCCCCAAATTAACTTGTTGCATGTCCTCATGCAACCATCCATGGATCTTCTCAAGAAATTTTGTCATCTGAATTTTGGCTTTGAGTGATGATAATGAATGTTTCTAGTATGGGATTTCAAGAGTAACAACTGACATTTTCTTATGGTTGGTTCTTGTGTGACAACCATGAATATAAAGAATGTTGGTTCTTTTGTTAACAATGTTCATTTCATTATTTGTTCTCTTGTTGTTATGATAATAATTTGCTCATATTCTTTCTGGAAAATATATTCTATCAATGTGCATGAGGAAACATCACTGAGTATAAGAATGCCCTTTTTATATTTGTGACTCATGCCAATATGTATATCAGATCTTATAAAGAAAAGCACAATAGAGTATCGTTGGAAAATAGATGTTGGTAAATGGTACGTGAGATGAAAAATGGAATGATGGTATGGAAAAATGGAGTGATGATAGTGAATAAAGTCCCCTACCCCCCAACTGAACTGGTTGCATTTCCTCATGCAATGTGGCATAATTCATATAAGTGAAAAGGAAAGCGAACTTGGTGAGGGAATTTTCCAAATTATTCATTGCTAGCAGTTGAGGAATTACATGATTAAAGTTTAGAAAATAACATACCTCCACTTACCCAAAAATGTTGATGAACTATGCAATAGGAATATGGTTGATGCAACTATTGGAGCATGGGAGATGTCACTGTTGTAGGATCATGTGAAAAGTGACTTTTGTTTTAGCTGCGACTGTTGTCTGCTAGATCAGAGAATGTGGAGTGGAGGAATCTGAATTGTTGTTGAATGAATCATGGAAAAGAGGAAGTACAAAATTGGAACTGTGGTACTCTGATATAGCTGAAAAATACTACTGCAATTGCTGATGGAGTCATGAAAAAGTGTATAGTCTTCACCTGCTACAACCCGATGGTACAATTCTAATCATGCGAATGGATGTGTCGATGTCGATCATGAAAAGAAGTCATTGGATTACCGACCATTGATGAATGTCATTAACCATTGCAAGACAAAATCACCATTGATGTCAATGAGTGCCAAGGTACCTGAGTACATATTGCGAAGTGTGGATGAATGAGATGATGTCAAGCCACTTGCAAGATCTGACAATCAAGGGACATTGATGTATTCCCATGATTGTTAGTGATAGAACTTTCCATTAAGGCATGCAAGCCTCTAGGTACTCAAATGGACTCTAGTCTATATCCCAAATAAGGTGTTGAGGTCGATGGGGCAAGACTTGTTGAAAGGTGGGCCTTAAGGAATCCCACATTAGTCAACGCGAGTTATGATAAAAAGATTGGTAGGACTATAGGAAATATCTCAATAGCAACATTTTTTATGGCATGGAAATATAGTAATGGAAAGGGAGCTGGATAGTTTTATTGACAAGGAAAAATGAGCGGGAAAAGATAAAGAGATGTATGCGACTCAGAAAGATAGGCGTGTACGAAGTCATGAAGGATAATTTAATGGAAGATGGGCTTCAACACAGGGATGACCAATCTGCTTTGAAGGAGAAATGAGAAGAAATAATTCATGACGCAAAATGGTTTTATGAATGGTCGTTGTGTAACAACAAACACCATGGTGTGTAGAACGAGAATTAGCTCCTTCAAGCAGTCAATAAAACATGTTTTTTTTTTTAATTTTTTTTATTCTTGAAAATAACTTCAACAACAAAATGCGATCGTCTTCGAACCTATAATATATTAGTACTAATCCCGCATGAAAACTGTGAGAGCTTCAAAAAATATGAAATGCAGGGATAAGTACGAATGAGATCAAATCAAATTTAGAAACAAAGTATGTTTTACCTGTTGCCCTTTGCGCGCAAGTTCCATCGTCAATTGTTGTTGAAGTGACTCAATGAACCAAGTTAGTATAAATGTAAAAACATTACTCCAATTTAGTTTTCAAGAATTGATTGAAATCCATTTGCTAAAGCTTTTTCTTTTTCTTTTTCTTTTATGATTTTTTTATTATTTTTATGTTTGACCTAAGATTTATTTTTATGATTTTTTTTTTATATATTTTTATAATAAAACAAAACAAATAAAATGAGATTCTTTTAAAGAACATTTTTATAATAAAACAAACAATTTTTTTTTGTTATTATAATATTTTTATAATAAAACAAACAGAAAGAACATAATAATAATTATAGATTTTCAGAAGAAGACAATTAACAAAAACATTTTTTTATAGTAGTCACATGGGTGCAATGAGAGAGCAAGCAACCCAAGTTATTCACTTCATATCGAGAGGTAGAGTAAGAGATATACGACCGCCAGTGTTGTTTCAGATTCTTATTTTGTATTTCATTTGGTTTCATTAATGCCATTTAATTTCATTTCATGAGCTGTGTAAAGAGGTGGAAATACTACAGTTCTGCAAACAGATCTGAGCAGAGTTAACTCACTGAGTGGTAATTGAGAGAGAGGTTTTCAACGACGCATAAATGTTGGGCTCTAAATATGTCCTAAAATATAACCTCTATGTATCATCCGAAGGTAGGCGTTGGCACAAGCTTTTTACTTGTCTCCTCCGTAGGTTCTTACCTTCCGTTTTCAATACCTGTACTCTAGAGAAGAAACCCCTGCAAATGGACAACAATTGTAAAAAAAGGAATGACAGTTGTTCCGTTCAAATGAACATCATGACCTGCAAAAGGAAAAACAATCATAACAAGGGAACGACAGTCGTTATATTGGGCCAAACTAATGTTGTATTAATTGAGTTGTAGTACTTGCCCAACTATCTAATTTATCAACCTGAGGTTCGTAAACTTACGAAGAACACACAAAGTATATGCAATATTGAGGCGAGACTAATCTAATCTAATGTTTAGATACAACTGAACTTGAATAATTAATCTAATGTAGGAAATTGAAACACACGACTTGGAATTGAAATTAATCTAGGAATGGGAAATTGCGTAAATGAAATTAATTTAGAAATGGAGAACTACATGAAGGAAAAACAAATACAACATGTGAAGAGTCGAATGACACAACAACATATGAGATCTCTCACCAATGAAGAAATCTTATATTACAATAATCAAATCAATCTTCACAAAAGAATAATGAAAGCATGGAAACAAAAAACATGAATCAAAGCTAAGAATCCCTTTCTTTCAAATTACAAATATAAGACTAATCCAGATTTCTACTTGAATCTTAATGAATACTGTTAATGACAACTCTAATTGAATTCTCATGAAGAGAGAACACTCTCTTTTATACATGAGAGCCTTGAAGATAAGATAACCATCTCATAATTACAGATCCACTTTTCTCTCAAACTATTTCCCATTATTACAAAATATAATCCCTTCAAATCCTCACACATATCTCTCATATAATCTTGGATAAGATATGCCAACCAAATATCCATGATATTCTCCTTGAATTATCTCCTCAAATCTTGAAATGGTGGAGGAAGTATTCGAGAAGTCTATTTGATTTAATCCTTCACATATTCCTTCACATTACAAATATCAAACATTTTTGAGATAGATATGAAAACATGTTAATTTTATAATATTTAATCACAAATCCCCTTTTAATACCAAAATGAATAAAGTGGAAAATAATAAGGCGAAACCCAAATGTATTTATGAAAATGATATCATGAAAGGTTAATGGGGCGATGAAATGTGAAGAATGATGAAGGGAAAGGTGGATGAAAATAGGACATTTCTGAGCCCCAACATGTCCTACAAATATTTTGTTCAGATCAAAACCTTTGATATTTTCAACATACTTTAAATTCACATTGTTGAAATGATTTGCAAATTCGTCAATTTTATTTATATTTCTGAACATGAACTCTCCAATCTTCCATGGTAGGGGAATAGATTGTTTTTTCCTTTTTTCATGGAAAAAATGTAGCAAAAAGTTATATTTCCTTGCCACCTCTGTAATAAATAATTTGTCAGATACATGATACAAGAGAAAAGAAGGATTCTCGTTCGAGCAAAATATCCTTATGACACCGCTATTCTCCATTTGTTCTATTGTTCCTTTTTTCTCTAAAAATATGGTAGCTTGATCAGATATCCTTGAAGTGTTTTTTCCCTACAACAACCTTTTGAAGACTGAAACAAAATTATTTTAAACTTCATAGAAAAATAGAGGGGTCTTATGTCTCCATAGTGCCTGATACCAAAAGGTAACTGGATCTGTTTCACAATTCACCCTCTTACTTATGGTTAAGTTTGGGAATTGACAACAATGCACAGTATAAATTATCAGATAAGAGGCCATAAATAATTTTTTGTCCTTTTTATAGTCTGATAAATGGGATGATATTTTGATAGAAATGAGTTTTCCCAAATAAAAAATGGCGTGTTCTTGCACTGTAAAATACAAAATATATAAAATCACGTGAGAGATAGAAACACTACTTTCCTTACTTGTCAACCTAGTAAATAGCCATGCAATTTTTTGATAAGGGTTTTTAAAAGACTCAACCTAGATTATGGTTATGTTTGCTGGGATAGATTAAAGATTCTCCAAATATTTTGACAGGAGGTCAATCCCATTGTTATGTTTCTTCAATAATTCTCTGCAATATTCACCTTTTAAAGTAAGAGTCAGCTCTGGCAGCTTTAACATCTTGCAGAAAACTTGAGGTGAAAGTGAAATCAAAGAATGATCATGGAGATGTATAATTCTTTGACTTGGCACATACTTGTCCACACACCATGCAATGAGTTCTTTACAATAAAAAACCTCAGGAACAGACCCAACATGAGGGATTCCATATGCCCAAATTACATCTTTCTATGCAGGAGGAGAGGAATAATATGAATATGCTCTTGACCACTGGAAGTTCTGGTCTTCACGACCAAAGATATTCAGAGTATCACCACAAAAATGTTGTCTAGATGATGCTGCCATAGTTGATGAGACTATTTATTTAGCTGGGTAATTAACCTCAAATAAATCTTTTTGGAGAGATAATGATAATTTTAATCCCTTGGAAAATGAAGATTTAATGAAATTTAATGAGTAATTCCTCGAGACTTTCATCATTAATGATGATCTTTTCGGAGCCTGCCCAACAATTTTTAGCATTAAACAACACTTAATGCATATTGGGAAAAGCAACAAAATGGTGGGGACAGACAAGAGAGAGTTTGAATATGAAACTTTTCATGAAACCTCCAACCTAGAAACCCACGAACCTTTGGTTATGGATGATAAAAAATATACTAAGTGTAGAAAGGCTGTTGGTCAGAATTTCATGCAAAAGGAATAACATAGTTTGGAGCTCGGCACCCGCGACAAAGATGATGGTCAAAATGTAGATCATAGAACTTGGGGTGCAAAGTGAAGTTCACGAAACTTGGAGGATGAGGGCTTGAACCCACGAACCTGCGCAATTGAAAAATGGCTAAGTGTAGTAGCAGACTTATGACATGAGCAAGTGTATGGAGATGAAGGTCCATGAACCCGTGAACCTTCCAATCACTGAAATGACTAAGTATAGTAACTAGAAAGGGAGAGAAGAAAGGACAAAATAAAAAGGGAAATAAGGGGAGGTGTAGAAGAGGGAAAATAAATTGAAAAAAGAATTTGGGAAGATAGAATGTGGAAGGAAAAAAAGAAAGCACAGAATGGTCTCAAAAATTCTCAAATCATTCAAAGAGGAAATATTTAAAAAGTAACTTAATACCAACAAACCTTTGCAGACCTTTTAAATCAATCAGATAACTAGAAACTTTGCAAGACAGACATGAAACCAAGAAGAAACAAGGCGAATCATTCTCGTAATTTGGAAAAATTTACAATCTCAAAAAATACAACGAAAAGAGTAATAAGGAGACATATAATCAACCTAACAAAGTCACAAGCAAAAGTATAGAGTCTGGGAAAATAACTCCAACAAAGGGTTGAGCAAAACAAGGCATATTCTCCTGGATTTGCTCAAAAAAAGAGAGTAGTGCTCCCTAAATAAAAGAGAGAGTGCTATAGAACACCCTAAGAGATCACTGAGAAGCACTATTCATATGAATAGAACCTTTGTAGCCAATCTTGGGGAGCGCTAGTCCTATAGATGTTTGAAAATAAGCATAAAAAAGAAAAAAACTCAAAAAAGACTGGCTTGGTAACTATGACTGTTGCTTAATGAAATAGAGGGAAGAGGGAAGTCTAAAAAAAAATACACAAAACAATATAAAACAATGAAAATGTTCAGATGATCTAAGGAAAGACAAGTTAATCTCCTTCCCTAGTGGAGTCGCCAATTTTTGTTACATAAATATTCCCCTATGGACAAGTGAACCTACCCTTGGATTACTGACCCCTATACCAAGAAAGAAAGTTTCATTTAGAGAATACCATTCCTATAAATTCATATTTTCCATCAAAAAAGAGAGAAGAAAGGGAAGTGTGATGTACCTTATTTATGATTGTTTTCCTAGCCGCTCCAATCCGCGAGCTTGATATGACTCTCGATGAAAATTGGTAACTGCAATGGACAATAAAAGATAAATGATTATCTCGTACTCCAATGGATTGGACAAAGCAAATTTATCTACATGGATTAAACCAATCATTAGAAAATCACATATGAATACATACTTGAAGGAAATAGGCCAAGTATATTAGATGAGAACCAAGAAAACTTACAGACCACGAATGATGTCAGTTGCAACTCCTCCAAGATCTCCTCATCAAAAACCTTGCATGAATCCCAAGATCAATATGATGATGCTCTCTTCTAAGACTATAGGTTTGATATTCTCTAGTTCTGTATCTCCCAATGTTCAATATGAACTAGATAGATCATATATTTCGAACTATATATTCAATGTTCAACCCTTTCAACCTTGGAATGACCTCCTTTTATAGGCTTGGGAGGCTCAACCACCATGAGTAGATTTGGAGATATTTGAGGATATGTCTCCTTTAGTTTAGGATATGATACTAAAATAGTGCCATAGGATAGTATTCTATCCAAACCAACCTCATCTCCAAGGGCTGACCCTTAGAACGAGGCAGGAATCTCCAAATTTTCCTCTAACCAAAACTATCACTCCCCTATAGTTAGAGACATAACGTTATTTAAAAAAAGTATAACTCCCTAAATAAGGTAAGTGGGGTGATATCCTATGGGGTTTCACTCCCCTAGCATGTCCAGGGGGGCGCTACCCTTCAAAAAATCCCCAAAAATGGTCGATTTTCCAAGGAAAAAGCATGTTTATGGCGTTGAAATGATGCATTTCTTCCTCTAACATGACTTAGGGATCATAAAAAATGTTATTTGATGGTTTCAAGAGGTTAAAACGAATACAAACACATGGAAAATTTCATGCGACACTTAGTAAGGTGCATATGGTACTTGATGACACTTACCAAGGTGCATACCACACTTTACAACATTTGCGACACTTAGGGTGAGATGCGTAAGTGTGAAATTTTGACATGTACCAGGTAGAAAACCACATAATGATTTATTATATATTAAATATTACATTCATATGAAGCACCAACTTTGAAATTCTCCAGTACCAACTGGAAGGAAGCACCAACCCCCTAATTTACAGGCACCAACTTGAAGGAATCTCCAACTCCCTGAGTTCTCCGACACCAACCGAAAGGAGGCTATGACCCCTTGATTTACAAGAACCAACCTAAAGGAAGCTCCAACTCCCCGAGTTCTCCAAAACCAACCGAGAGGAGTATAGAACCCCCTTTCCTCGCCTTGTCCCACCATCCTAAAATACAAGTGTAGACACAAACTGTCACAACCACTGATCAACCTGTAACTTCCATTGTCATCAACCAACCTACCACTGTCACTGTCACATCAAACTATCACTGTCACTATCACATCAAACTATCACTGTCACTATCACATCAATATGTAACTGATGATCAACCAATCATCCAACCTGTCACTATCCCGTCACTATTTTTGTCACTGATATACCATCATCAATCAATTATAACCAGATCCACTCACATGGATACCAAAACCATCACCATAACATGTACATTGACCATGTACCAGAACTTGTACCACACCATAATCTAAGTATCCAATATGTGCCAATGTCTCAACAATGTGACTCAAGTATGCACCATAAACATAAAGATAATATGCCAAGTATATACCTCAAATATATGTCAATATAAAAAAGATATGCCTTTAACAATGAACCATAACATCCATAAACTAAGTACCAATGATATTTCTCAAGCATGTATCAATATCACCAAAACATGGAACTCAACCATATGCAACCATATACCAAAAAGGACCTCCAAGACATGCCTTAAGAATGTTCCATACCATCCATGATACAAGACTCAACAAAGCACATAAATGACATACCTTTACTCACAAAGAAACAACTAATACATACCAAATCAGATCCTGTAGAAACTTTGTTTTACCATTATACCTCGCTGCAACTTGAACCAAGCATCCTTCATCAAATATATCTTAGCCTCTCTAGACAAATGCTAGAAATCATGTGGGGCCTCATGTGACATAAGCTAAACAACTTGTGGGGGTGCCTCATAGGACACCAGTAGCCTGACCCGTGGGGGTCAGCTAAACTGGGGTTTCCTGAAACCCTTCCTTCTCTACAACTATGATACTTTCACACTCCCTTCTTCCTTAGATTCACCTCCTCAGATACACTAAGAAAGACTTACCAAAAGAGTACTTGAAATATAGATAAGCATTGAACTTGTGTATATAGATTAGAGGCTTCTTGAGGTGTATTTATACTTTTCCACACTTTAGGGCCAACCTATACTTTCTTGTTATAACTTTTTTCCCCTTTTGACTTGTAACTTATTTTTTTAACCGTTTAGGGGCTTCTTAACCAATCTTTCAGGCTTCCAACTTCATGACCTCATAACTTCTCAACTTTTAGGAACTACGTGATGTACCACCTACCATTAGAAATGGCATGACAAAGGCTATCCATTTATGAGGGTTTTGTATACACTTGAAGTATTCTTCAACCTCATTTTCCTTAGTCAACTTCATACCTCATGACCACACCTCTTGGTTTCTTATAGAATTCTTCAAAGTGTCTTCCCATGAGGGCCATGATTAAAGTTACAACATAAGGGGACCACTTTGGAGACTTCTTCAATTATACCCAATACTTTTGGAGGCTTCTATACATCCTCTAAAGTTGACATCAATGATAATCAATTTTCCAACAGCAGGATGATCCTGCATCACTAGCAATTTCCTTCATATAAATCTCTGCAATATTGGTTGCCTTGCGAGTCATTTTTATTGGATGAAAATGTACATCATTTGTAATCTTTTCCACCACTACCTCGATGGAATCATGCAGCCTTGATGTTCCTGACAACTTGGTAATGAAATCTATGGTGACAATATCCCATTTCCATTCGGGAATGGGAAATGGTTGTAGCAATCCTACTAGATGTATGGGATCAAACTTTACCTTATGGAATTCCATGCATATACAAATAAAATCAACTCCATCATTCTTCATATCGAGGTAAAAGTATTGGCCTCTTACAACTGCAATTTTTTTATGATACCTTGTATGTCCAACATATGGCACATTGTTCATATATTTTAAAACTAAATTTATTAACTCCTGAGAATTAGGACCATAAACTTTGTTCCTGTACAAGAGGATTCCATCCTCTTCCAGCTCACAATATTTAATTTTTTTTTGTACATTATCTCTCTTTAATCTTTCTTTAACTTGCGTATAATGATGGTATGTTGTTAAAACTTCTAAGATTCCATCTTTTAAATATATCTTGCACATGACGATGGTTGTAGCATGCATTTCATGCCCTTTTGCTGAGTGCATCAACCAGTTTATTATCTTTTCCCTTGATGTTCTTGATGTCGAAGTCATATTTACTAATAAATTCCAACCATATAGTTTTTCTGGCATTTAGTGTTGGCTACTCAAATAAGTACTTCATACCACTATGGTATATCTCAACTTGAATTTTCTGCCCATGAGATAATGTCTCCACATTTTTAAGGAATGAACTATTGTTGTCAATTTCAAGTCATGTGCGACATAGTTTATTTTATTCTCTTTAAGCTTCCTTGAATCATAACATATGACATGCCCAATTTGTGTATGGACTCCAACAATCCCTTCCTTTCACGCATCTGTGCACACAAAAAAATCCTCATATGGATCTGCAACTTTTAAAATAGGTGCACTTTTTAATAAATCCTTCAAGTGTTGGAAACTCTCTTCACACTTGATAGTCCATTCAAATTGTATTCCTTTCTTTTGAAAGGATGTGATCAGGTGTGCAATCTCGGAGAATTCCATAATGAATCTCTTGTATTAACTAGTTATACCCATAAATGATCTAACCTATGAAATATTATTTAGCGTTGACCAACTTTTTATTTCTTCCATTTTTTTGGATCCACTGTTATGTCATCCTCTAAGACAATGTGACCTAAATAATGGATCTACTAAAAAGTGCACTTGCTCAATTTGGCATATAATTGGTTCTCTCCCAACACCTGTAGCACCATTTTCAAATGTTGTTCATGCTCCTCCTCTATCTTGGAATAGATAAGATAATCATCCAAGAAGACAATAACAAATCTTTCCAACTAATATCTAAACACTCCATTCATTAGACACATGAAAGTATTTAGTGAATTTGTTAGCCCAAATGACACCACTACAAACTCATAATCACCATACTTTGTCTGAAAGACTGTCTTGCTAGTATCTTATTCTTATATTATCACTTGATGATAACCTAATATGAAGTCAATCTTTGAAAATATCTTTACCCCCTTCAATTGATAAAAAATATTATCGATCCTTGGTAAAGGACACTTGTTATTTATAGTAACCTTGTTTAGTTGTTCAAAGTCAATACACAACCTTAGTCCATACTTTTTCTTCAAGAAAAGAATAAGGGCAACACAAGGTGAAACACTTGGGTGTATGTACCCCTTCTTCAACAACTCTGCAAGCTGCAATTGAAACTCTTTCAATTATAGCGTGCTCATTCTATAAAGAGCCTTGGACATTGGGGTATCTCTAGGCATTAAGTCAATAGGGAAATCAATGTCTCTCTTTGGTGGAAATCCTAGCAATTCCCTAAACACGTCTTCTTATTCCTTCGAAACTACATAATCTTCATGATTTGGCTCCTTATCCTTAGCTAGATATTCCATATGGGATAGATATATCTGTGGATTAAGGTTGGTTGTCATTGATGTCAACCCTTGAAGAAATCCCCATAGCACAAAGGTTGGGTAATGGATCCAAGATTGTTTGATGTAAATATGAATCGTTATTTTCTTGTCATGGTTGATAATAAGTAGAAATGGATAAACTCCAAAGTGGCCCCCTTATGGTGAAATCCATCACAGGAAGACGCTTTGCGGATTGAGTTATCCTAGAAGTATGGTTAGAGAACCCATTATTATTTGTGGAATAATGAGATGAACGTCAGTGAATTTTTTAGTGAAACTATTCTAGATGGATAGTTCTTGTCATGAAATTTTCGGTGGTATGTGGAACGTCACATAACTCTTCATGGTTTGAGAGTTATGGCCTTACGAAGTTGGAGGACCCTCATATGTCTCTAGAAGCCCCAAAAGGTCAAAGTAGTCAAAGTGGTTTAAGAGTTTTTAAAAGTAAATAATAAAGTGAAGTGATGAGTGAACTATAATTCAAAGTGAATACAAAATCAATTATTTAAATAATAAATTTAATGGAGAAATTAGAAGTGGGTTAACCCTAAAATAAGGAAAGTGGGCAAAGCGACCTAGAATATGTTTTTAAGGAAGCTACTTGGAGAGTATACATAAGAGGCAAGGTTCTCTCATTTAAATCACACTTGAACATATTGAATACCTATAGGTGTTTGAGGTAACCAAAGTATATCTAAGATGAATTTCTGAGGGAAGGTGAAGAAAATAAGGCCGGAATTCAAGGAAGGATAAATTCTTTTGATGATGCTTTCTAAGGTATGTTATTTACAAGTCATCTCACCATTTTCACAATAACATTTTTTCTAAAATGATTCAGACATTGAAATTTCTATGACATTGAGGAAACATATCCAAGTATCTCTTGTAAAAAATTCATCTTGTGGGTCGTTTCATTTTTTGAGTTACACTCCGTGTAAAATAGGGTTTGTGGCTAGTCTTGAAACTAGTCAAAAACAAGTGTTTCGGGTAAAAACGTCATAACTTATTCATAATAGATCCAAATTCAGTAAGAAAAAATGTTTTGGTTAGAGTAAAATATTTACTATTCTATGTAACATTTTTATATCTATTCAACAAATATTCTGTGTGGGGCACGCTCTACAAGGTCTCTCTCTAGAATAAACCATAATTCAATAAGGTATGCCATTTTTGCTATAACTACTTTTCTGAGAGGTTCCAAGTAGTGAAACCTGGAGGAATTGAATAAAACACACTGAAGAAAATTGTGTATCATTTTCATATCTTTATTCATTACAGGTACAAAGTTATGATTATTTCAAGTTAGGGTTGTTGACTAATCCAAAACTAGTCATGTGAGACTAAAGAAAAGTTTGATGTAAATGATAGTCTCTTGTTGTTTAAAGTTAAGGAAGGTTTGAAGGTATGTGATCATATACACCAGGTCTATTACCGAGTTATAAATCATATTTGGATGATGAAATTGATGAGAGATTTTGTTTGACGTACAAGTTGGGTACATGGTTGAGACAGGTAGTTGATGAGTTTGCACATACAAGAGGTGTATAGTTGATGATGTTGGTACATATTTATGAGTCATAGTTGATGAGCAGTTGACACATGATTGGTACATACTTGGTACATGGTTGGTTTCACTTGTTTATGGTATAGGTTGATTACAGATTGTTTGGTACATGTTGGTGCATGGTTGATGCACTTGTTTATGGTACATGTTGGTGCATGGTTGATGCACTTGTTTATGGTATAGGTTGATTACAGTTTGAGGTACAGGTTGATGCATGGTTTAGGTTTATTGGTACAAGTTTACAATGGTATATCTCACAGTGATAGTGTGACAGTGGTTCCATCATTCTACTTCTACTTCAGGGTGGTTGGATGGGGCAAGGACAGGTGGTTGTAGCCACCTTCCGGTTGTAGCCAAAGAACATAGGGGGTTGTAGCCTCCTTCTGGTTGTATCCAAAGAATTGGGGATTTGGATATTCCCTCAGGTTGTAGCCTGAGAAACTAGGGGTTTGTAGCCTCCTTCTAGTTGTAGCTGGAAAACAAAGGAAGTTGGTGCTTCCAATGAATTTAATTCTTCAAGACATATAAGAAAAAGAATTCCATGGTTTTCTCCCGATTTGGGTTTCCATGTAAAACACTAGTGTACTATGTATGTGTGTGATTGTTCATTATTGGATAATAATTCTACATTGATATAACACTTGGATTATTTGAATAAAAATGATTATAATTACGCTATTACTGATTCAGCCCCCCTCTCAGTAATCCAACAATATCTGGCATCATTTCCTAAAACTTCTTTTCAATCGTAATGTTGAAATATCTCTAACTGATTTTCCTCTTGGTTCTAGTGGCTATCTTAACCAAGACTTTTCATGCTCACATCTCTTTAATTTAAACCTTTCAACTATATTTATATCTATATGACTATGACTAGCTCTAGAATCAATGAAAATAACTATGGGTTGATTATCAATCTTACCTTCTACCTCAATCATGTGGGATTGGTAGTTTTCTTGTCTATTATCCAAGAATGCATAAATCCTTGGCATGCTCCTGCTCACATCATCCAATGTATCAACTTCCTATATGTTATGCACAATCCTCATCCTATCTCATTTGTGAGGGTAATCCTTGTACAAGTGGTCTCCTTCACATCCCCAACACTTTATGGGATGTTGTCTTTGCCTCTTCCCCAATGAATCTATCATTTTATGTTCACCTTGTGTTGTTTATCATTGTTGATGTGTTTGAGATTTGTTCTTTATGAAACGAAACTTGAATCCTTTCTTTCTCTGATCCATATTTCCCCTCTTCTTATCATCCCAGGCCTTTTAAAAGATGGCATTATGTTGATCTAAAAGATTGTGTTATAGTCTTAAAGATAACATCATGAGGATAAATCCCCCTGTGTTTTCAAAGAGGTGGTACTCCTCTATTTTTAAACAATATGGAAGAACATAAACAATGTCTGAGAGAGGACTAGGCTTATTCTTGAAACAAATATTCACATGCAAAGAGTACTTGAAAAAGGACCATGTATCTCACAGAAAGTAAATATTGACACAATAATACAAGATTATAGACCAAAAGAGTATATAGTATCATTAAGATGACATTTCCATCATAGAATTCATCAAAGTAAGACATAATATTCAACAAAGGGAAGGAAATAAGGACCACATATGACAAAGAACTTTAAATGATCATTCCATTTAAATGCAAAAAATATTTTGATAGACACACATTTGAAATCTCATGCTTAGAACTTAAAGTCTGAGAAATCAGTAATGTTATGTCCTGAATATTTCTCTCCGATCCTAAAAAAAATAAGTGTCTTTGTAAAAATAAACAATAGTGTTGGAGATTTAAATAAAAGTAAATTGTGTTTTTCCTTCAAAGAGGATTATGATGGGGCTCTCACAAACCATAAAATGAAGAGACCTAGAAGAAAAAATAAAGTAGTTAGGGGTCAACCTTTGGTTTTCACGGATTATGGGAACATAAAAGGCAAAAATACTATTGATTGAGGAAGAAAAAGTGGTGAAAGCAAGAACAAAGTGACTACTTGACTTACTATGAAGGAAATTCCGAACCATTATTTGCTTGTTGTGGTGTATTTTGTAGGATGTTGCTGTGTTGGAGGTAGCATAATTGAATTAACAACTTCTTTCTGATTTGTTTTAGATATTTTAACTAGGACTTCATTAACCATTTATCAATGTACTCCCTCATTGGAGAAACCATTGTCTCATGTTTGGTATTAGTTTCAAATAACTCGTCTTATAGTCCTCTTAAATCAAGACTTAACTGATGGAGTGTTTCCTCAATGTTTTCGTTCTTATTCACATACCAGACTAGCTATATTTCTATTTCTACTTCACAGAACTCAATTGAATCACTAAATTCATTGGCCTAGACAACTTTTAAGGCTTCTAATTGTTCTTATAGTTTCTCCCTTGATAAAATTATTGTATCCATTATTAAATGTGGGCCATATAACTTCTTAGTCAAATCAACAAGTTTTAAGAATATATCACCTCTTTTAATATCAATGACATCGCACTCAATCAACAATTCTCTTAAACATTTAATTCTCCTTATCCAATAAGCATTGATTTATTTCATGCGAGTTTTAGAGGGAATCTTTTGATTGTTGGAGAAATTTCTATTTTTGACACACTAGTTTAGTGGGAGTTAACTGACTAGTTCTATTTTAGATTTTCTATTTAGACCATCAATATTATGCATGAATGCATTCCTAAGGAAAACTATCTACTTGATTGTTTTTCTTAATTATGGAATGTTATTCCCTGTATATGAGTGTATTCCACTCATTCATTGTATCAATTATTCATTCATTGATCAACTCATTGGAGTAGTGTGAATATATTTTCTCATTCTTCCATATTAAATCTCTCGTCCTTTCTTGATAAGATTTGTTTGTACTTGATTTAGCTAGATCTCCTATCCAGGTTTTGATGAAGCATTGACATGGTATCAGAGCTACGCTACTTGGAGAAAGATATACAAGACAAAGAAGAGGAAAATCAGATTTTCGATGAGCGAAATCTGTGTAACAGACATTGTCGTAGTCTTTCTCTGTCGAAAAGTGCAACAAGTTGAAGTTATCACACCTTCCCCCTATCGAAAGGTGCAACAATCAAACTCTCGACTTGTGAAATTTTCCAATTTTGGACTTGTTGCACCCTATTACACTACCAAAGTGTGAAAAGGAAATGTCACACCCTTGTATACTACAAAGGGTGACAACAAGGAGTCTATCACTCTCTGTATGAAGGAAAGGTGCGACAACCTCTTAAAATCCCTTTCTTTTTGCAGTGATATCTCCAAAAATATTAACGTTTTGTGGAAACGACCTATGAGAGAAGTAAATCGACCCATTCTACAAGTGGTTTTTCAACCTTTGGTGAAATTCCTCACCGTTTGCTTAGAAAGGAAGATGGAAGATTGCCTCCTGAAATCGATACAAATTCTCCACTTAAAGTGCCCTTTCTGCAATGATTTCTCAGTTTTTCACATAAATATTGAGAGTAAAATTTTAAGGGTTCTCAGACATAGTGGGAGAGATGGATACAACACCTATTATACAGTCAAAATTGTGGTAATCCTCACACCATACAATTATTTTTATTGGAATCCCAAGGCTGAATTCCAACTTAGAAGGAAAGGACTGTACAACTTGACGATGGGGACACAAATAGAACCTACATCAGCAACTGAGAAGAACAGATGGGTGAACAAAAAGGATGAAGCCACATGACTTCTTCTTGAATTGATATCATCTATTTATGGTTTCATGTTGCCACATGAAATACTCCAAATGCGATCTGGACCACCTTGGAAGGTCTGTTTGGAAAGAAGGATGAGATGAGAGGTCATATGCTTGAGCTATAGTTGAATACTTTGGCTCCTAAATTTTTTTATAATATACATGATTTCTTTACAAATTTTAAATATTTAATATTGAGCTTAGCATCTTATGGTATTGATAATTCTAAATAAGTGGAACAACTTATTCTAATAATATTGGCCAAGCTAGGACCAGAATATGCTGTCTATGTTTCCACTTTCCATTCTGGCAGATATCTCATGGGAATAAATTGGAATATGCCTACCATGGATCAATTCATTGATTCTCTCACACATGAGCATGCATAAATCATTTATATGGGCCTAATCAAGGATCCCAAAGAACATGCACTCACCATGCATGATGGAAAAGGATCATCCAAACATAACAGAAAGGAGAAACAAAATGAGAAGGAGGGATATTCCAAACCCTTCAATGATTCTTCAGGTTCCAAAGACTCTTCAGGTTCCAAGAAGAATAAGAACAGAAAGAAGTGCACTTACTGAAATAAACAAAATCATGAAGAATACACATGCATGAAGAAGAAAATCGATCTTATGGCACATGTACTTCAACATAACAACCTTGGAAACTTCATTCCTGAAGGAGTCAAGAAGCAGAAGGAAGAAGATCCTGCTCCTAAGAAAGGTAATCATCATGATCTTGTTGCAATTAATTCCTCATCTGATTCATGGATTATAGATTCTAGTGCATCACATCACATGTCAACGAAAGAGGAGATTTTCACTTATTTGAGTCAGGGATGATTTTAGGGGCTAAATTTCTTTCATGGGATAATTTTCCATGGTTTTTCCTAAAAAAAGATTATCTATTGTAAAATTGATTCACCCAAATTCTATAGGATAAAATTATTTTACCTTAAAAATTGCCAAAATATTATACAAACTATATAAAATCCTTAGAAATTTGAATATTTTTACAAAAATATCGCCAAACATTTTATAGTTGGCATATGAAGGGTTGTAAGATTCACCAAGGTTTATACATTTTAAAATAAATTGACATCCTTGAAATCATCCTTGATTTGAGTTCATGCTCAAGACCCCCTATTCTCATGGGGGATGATACTCTAGTAGTAGTAGCAGGAGAGGGGAGAGTGGAACTCCATAATGGAAGTTTTGAGAATGTTTTACATGTTCCAAATCTTTCTATGAATCTACTCAGTTTATCAGATCACTCAGAAAGGTAAAAAGGTTGAATTTACATCAGATTCAATTTATTTACTTGATATGTGTGACAATTCCATTATTGCAATTAGTGAGGTGGATCACAAGTCAAGGTTGTATAAATTCACCAAGTTTGCTGACAATGACTCCTCTTTTCTACCTACACATAAGGAGAGTACTTTGCATACAAATCTAGTGTAACATGCATATACTCTTGTGCTTCCATCAGTTACAGACATCAGAGATGATGATTCCATACACTCAAATTCAGAGCAGGTAGTACATCCAGATGAGGAGCCAGTGCCATAGATTTAGCAGATGCCCAAGTGGGCACAGTCCACACTTCAGGCAGCAGGAAACCTTGTAGGGAACCCATTGGATTCAAGGAGGACTAGATATTAGCATGAGGATCCCTCTCATGTAATTTCATCTTCTGAACTGGCGATGCCTATGCATTGCTATATTGTTCAATCTTCTGATCCATAGCTCTACAGTGAGGCTCTGGGAAATAATTTATGGGAAGTAGCCATGCAAGAAGAGTATGAATCACTCCTAGATTATCAAACTTAGGATCTGGTTCCACTTCTACCAGGGAGGAAACTTATCATATGAAAATGGGTCTATAGAACCAAGAGGGCATTAGATGGTCATGTGAGAAGGTACAAGGAAAGACTAGTTGCAAAAGAATTTAAATAGATTCATGGGATAGATTATGATGAGACCTTTGCTCCTGTATCAAAGATGTATTCCATTCGTTTGGTTCTATCCATTGCAACAACCAAAGGATGTGAAGTTCACCAGATGGATGTGAAGAATGGTTTTCTTGATGATGATATTTTAGAGGAGATTTACATGGATCGACCAAAAGGGTTCATTCATAACTCATCTTTAGTATGAATATTGTAGAAGTCACTCTATGGCCTCAAGAAAGCACCTAGACCATGGTATGAAAAGATGGATTCTTATCTACTTTCACAAGATTTTGTTAGATGTAAATATTATTGCAATGTTTACATGCTGAGGACTACTGACTCTTTGATGATTTTAGTACTCTATGTTGATGATATTTTGATAACTGGTAGATCTGCTTCAACCATTTTTGTGGTCAAAGATATTTTTCATGACAGGTTCTCTATGACGAACATGGGTCAACTTCATTACTTTCTTGGTCTTGAGATTAGTCAGGATGCTCCAGGCATCAAAATTTCTCAGGCTAAGTATGCCTGGGATCTTCTCAATAGATTCCACATGACAGACTGTAAGTATGAACCTACACCCTTTTTATCTGGGATCAGACTTGAGGATGACGAGGATACACCATTAGTGGACATCACTTTGTAACAACAATTGGTGGGTATTCTTTTGTATCTAACCCACACCTATTTGTACATCTCATATGCAGTAGGAGAAGTTTCCAGATACATGCAGGATCCCCATGATCTAGACTAGAAGGATGTTAAGCGCATCCTCAGATATGTTCAGGGAACTATGCGTTATGGGATTCACTATGCAACTGGATTTGCATTGGATCTCATAGGCCTCACAGATTCAGATTGGGTTGGCGATGGCACTGATCGCAAGTCCACATCTCGATACACTCTTAGTTTGGGATCGAGCCTTATTTGTTGGTCAAGTAAGAAGTAATCATCCATTTCTTTAGCTACTGCAAAGGCTGATTATGGAGGATTAGTCAACTGTTTCGTTCAAGCACTTTGGCTTCACCACTTCCTTACTAAGCTTGGTATCCAATTTCTGTTGATTGATTGGGTTGGTTTTCATTGATGTCAACCCTTGAAGAAAGTTCGATAGCGAATTCCAGTAGCACAAAGGTTTGGGTAATGGACCCAAGTTTGTTTGATGTATAATGGTATGCGTTTTGATATATTTGTAGGTAATACTATTCTATATGGATAGTACATGTCATGCCATTTCTGGTGGTATGTGGAACATCACATAACTCCTCATGGTTTGAGAGTTGTGGCCTTACAAAGTTGGAGGACCCTCATATGTTGGCAGCTTGAAGCCCCAAAAGGTCAAAGAAGTCAAAGTGCTTGAGAAGAAGAAATTATTTAAATAATAAACTGAAGTGACAAAGTCAAAGAGGATTATTTAAATAATAAAGTGAAGTGAAAAATTCAAAAGGGATTATTTAAATAATAAAGTGAAGTGACAAAGTCAAAGAGGATTATTTAAATAATAAAGTGAAGTGACATAGTCAAAGAGTATTATTTAAATAATAAAGTGAAGTGCCAAAGTCAAGGAGGATTATTTAAATAATAAAGTAAATGGAGACATTTCTAATTATGGAAAGTGGTTATAAGAAGGTCAACCCTAAAATGAGGAAAATGGGTTAAGTATTCAAGTGGCTATTGGATATTTGAACAAGTGGAAAATTGGGCAAAGTTGGACATAGGTGACTATGTGGACAAAGTGGCTATGTGGACAAAGTGGTCTAGAAGATGCTTCTAAGGAAGCTACATGAAAGTATAAATAAGAGGCAAGGCTCTCTCATTTCAATCACACTTGAGAATATTGAATATCTATAGGTGATTGAGGTAACCAAAGGATATCTAAGCCGAATTTTAGAGGGAAGGTGAAGTAAAGAAGGCTGAAATTCAAAGGAGGATAATTGTTTTTGATGATGCTTTCTAAGGTATGTTATTTACAGGTCATCTCACCATTTTCACAATAATTTTTTATATATAATGATTCAAACCGTGAAATTGGGAGGCCATTGAGGAAACATATCCAAGTAGTTTTGGTACGAATTTCATCTTGTGGGTCGTTGTATTTTGGGAGTTACACTCCCTGGAAAATAGGGTTTGTGGCTAGTCGTGAAACTAATCTAAAACAAGTGTTTCAGGTATAAACGTCATAAATTCTTCATAACAGATCCAAATTCAGTAAGACCAAATGTTTTGGTTATAGTATAGTCTTTATTATTCTATTTACAAGTTTTAGATCCATAAAACAAATATTTCGTTCGGGGCATGCTCTACAAGTTCACTCTCTAGAATAAGCCAAAATTCAACAAGGTATGCCATTTTTTCTATAACTCCTTTTCTGAGAGGTTCCAAGTAGTGACACCTGGATGAATTGCATAAAAAACACTAAATAACATTGTGTACTATTTTTAGATCTTTATTCATTACAGGTACATAGTTATGGTTATTTCAAGTTAGGGTTGTTGACTAATCCAAAACTAGTCATGTGAGACTAAAGTAAAGTTTGATGAAAATGCTAGTCTCTTGTTGTTAAAGTTAAAGAAGTTTTGCAGGTATGTGATCATATACACCAGGTCTATTACAGAGTTACAAATCATATTTGGATGATGAAATTAATGAGGGATTTTGGTTGAGGTTGAGGTATAGGTTGGTGCATGGTTGATGGACTTGCTTATGGTACATGTTGATTATAGGTTGAGGTACAAGTTGATGCATGGTTTAGGTTATTGGTACAGTTTTTTTGGTGTAGGTTGATTGGTACAGTTTTACAGTAATATATCTCACAGTGATAGTGTGAGAGTGGTTCCATCATTCTACTTATACGTCGGGGAAGTTAGACGAGGCAAGGACAAGTGGTTGTAGCCACCTTTTGGTTGTAGCCACCTTTTGGTTGTAGCCACATTTTGGTTGTAGCCAAAGAACATAGGGGATTGTAGCCTCCTTCTGGTCGTATCTAGAGAATTGGGGAGTTGGAACTTCTGTCAAGTTGTAGCCTGAGAAACTAGGGGGTTGGAGCCTCCTTCCGGTTGCATATGTTGATACTGAGAGGGGGGTGAATCAGTATCAAGTACAATTTAAAACCTTTTTCAACTTATACTTAAACCATTCAATTATATCCAATGAGAAATGAACAATAGTATAAGAGTTACACCAATACGCCACAATACACCATGCACAATATATGAGAAATAATCAATAGTTTTTGTTCAAAGGAAGTAATGACTTCCAAAGGTAGCTACAGCTTCCAAATGTAAAAGGAGGGATAAACCTCCAATAGGAAGATACAATCCTCCAATATAAAGAGAGATCTGAACTCTCTATCATTGCCCCTTCCTTCCACCCAAGCATATATGAGAGATAATGAAACTTTATTCAATTCTGGTCTGTTCAGAAAACCCGACTTGTACAGCATGCCCCGCGCTCAATATTTAACATCTGATTCTGAATCTTGCACACAGGAAACTAAAGTCCGTACTCTTTCCAATGGAAGTGGTCCCACTGCATTTGGAGTCTATATGAAAAAGTTATGACTGTTTTACCTGGAACACCTGTTTTTTGACTAGTTTCAGGACTGGTCACAAACCCTATATTCCACAGAGTA
>ML784373.1:354316-375339 GCA_009831015.1 Picea engelmannii | reverse complement strand
AAAGAGCATGATGTATACTATCCATCCATGGGTGTTGTATCTTCATTTTCATTTTCCTTCATGTCCAAATAACTTCATCAATCTTCTGGTCCAAAACCCATGACTAGGGTTGACATCAATGACAACAACCAATCTTCCAATAGCATATGGAAAACAAAGGAAGTTGGTTCTTCCAATGAATGTAATTTTTCAACACATATAAGAAAATAATTCTATGGTTTTCTCCTACTTTGGGTTTCCACGCAAAAACACTGGTGTACTGTTTATGTGTATGATTGTTCATTTGTTCATTTTTTATTTACTCTACAAATATTGGATGATAATGCTACATTGATATAACACTTGCATTATATGGTTAAAAATGATTAGATTACTCTATTACGGATTCACCCCCCCTCTCAGTAATCCAACAATTGGTATCAGAGCAGGTTCCTTTAGAAATCAGTTTAATCACTGAAAGGCAGATCATGGAGAGCAACGACATGTATAAAAATGGAATACCATAGTTTGATGGACAAAAGTATGCATTTTGGAGCATAAGTGTGAAGACATATATATAGGCACAAGGATTTGAAATTTGGCAATCAATTGTAGATGGATACATAACACCAACAGTTCCATCGAAAAATGAAAAAGCAGTGAAACTCGGTCAAAATAATTCCAAAGTGTTATAACCCTAAATTGCACCATACATGCATACCTAGCATTAGGCCATCTCACTTACTATTTTTTCCAAGCCATCACTGAGAAACTCTTCTTAAAAACCATATTTTTGAATATGTACGCACCCTGCATCATTACTGCCCGTGTACACATCTTGCATACATGCACTAGCTGAACCACTACAACCCGCATATACTCGCAAAAGTTGTAAAAATTAAAAAGTTGCAAGGAATTCATTGAGATTACAGGCTATTGGGTAGTTTCCCAACTATCCCACCACCTATATCCCGTCACCCAACCGAATAACCATCCTTTTTTCATTTAAAAGGAGGTGTTGGGGTCTCATTCCAAAGAGAAGCATAAGAACATTGAAACTCTTCCCATTTCAATTTCCCCCCTTGCCCCAAGAATTTGCAGCCACATTGTGAGTTTTGAGCCATAATTCCCTATTCTTTCCTTTTTCCTCCATTGCGAGCCTAATCCATTCCTTAGATAGAGTTGAAGAGGAAAAAAGATACGTGGAAGAACAGTTGGAGCTTGGTGAAGAGGATCCTGGACCAGGTTCGAGGAGCAGTCACCGATCTCATTGTAAGTAACTTTGTGAGATTAATAAAAAGGAATATTTTTTTTGTCCCGAATATGATGTGTTCAATATTTATGTTTGATTTGTATTTTATTATGACATCTAACCCACTAATTCATATATAATATGCCTTATCGTAGTTCTTTGTTTGTCTATTTATGAATAAAGGTAAACCTTGGGAGGTGACTTGTAGTCGAGCAACAATCGAATGAAAAAGGATCGACATCAGACACAGAGTTTAAGGTAGAGTTACAAGATCCTTTTACCTTGTGTTTTATGCATGAATGTGGGGTGTATTTGGGGTAGTTGTTAAAAAGTAGGAGACTTTAGATGGTTAGCTCTGACTACATGTTGAACCCTAGTGTAGTCCATAGGTGGGTTTTCCCACTATAGCATAAAGCCACAAATGCACTTCTGAATGGTCTTGGAGAATCAATATTCACCAAAGTTTCACATTGTAAATTCGCTAAAGAGATTTGGGACAAACTTCAAAATATTTATGAAGGAGATTCAAAAGTCAAAGAAGAAAAGCTTCAAACTTATAGAGGTCAGTTCGAGCAACTAAAGATGAAGGACGATGAAAATATTGTAGCATACTTTTTATGAGTCAATGAAATAGTAAATGCAATCTTGGGATTGGGAGAAGAAATCAAAGAATCTATAATTGTTCAAAAGGTACTAAGATCTCTTCCTATGATATTTAACCCTAAGATATCAACACTAGAAGAAAGAGTAGATCTAAACTGAATAAGCATGAACGAACTACATGGAATCTTCACAACATATGAAATGAGAATTGAACAGGAAAATCCAGATATAAAAGAAGCAGCCTTCAAAGCATCCAAAAGGTCAAAGAAAAAGGGAAATAAAAAAGAAAAAGAACGTAACAACAACAATGACGTCTCGAAAGATGATGAAGAAGCGACCAAATTTTTCAGAAGATTGAACAAGGGAACCAACAACAAGTATAAAGGTAATCTTCCTTTGATTTGTTTTAATTGTGATGGTATTGGTCATTTTGCTAACAAATGTCCTCATAATAAAAATATAAATGATGAAGGTTTCTCAAATACAAAACAAACATATAAAGGAAAAAGAACCAAAAATAAATTTTTCAAGAAAATCTTATGCACCAAAGAAGACATCTCATCATCAGATGAAGATGAATTCAGTGACTGTGAGACAGAAAGAGTTCTATTCATGGGAGAAGAAGAATCTGATAAAGAAGACTCCGAAGAAGAATATCAAGAGGCATAAGTTGACTACCGAGAAGAATTATTGTGTGCCATATAAGTTATTAGAAGAGAAAAGATGAAAAATAAGAAACTACAAGCGGAACTAGATAAAAAAGAAGACACTCAGGAACAAGAACAAATGATCACAAATTTGAATGTTCAAATTGAAGAAGATAAAAGAATTTAAGAATCACTCAAAGAACAACTAGAAGGAAGAGATAGGATCATTGGAAATTTGGAAGAAAAAATTGTCACATTAAGAAAGGATCTTCAAAAGAAAAATATGCAGAACAACTCAAAAGTTTTGAATGACATTATCAACAGTAAAAAATCTTATCATGAAAAGTCTGAACTTGGATACAATCATACAGAAAAGGGATGAAGCTCCAAAACAACAGAACAAGAAACATATCCAAAAAGATGTGCAGAAACAATCAAAGGGGATAGGAAGGTCTACAAAGAAAATTCTAGGGACACTCCTCCACCGAGAAGATTAAGATTTCAGAATCAACGACCGAATGAAATAGATGGGCCTCAGGAAGAAGAGGATTCATAAGAGTACCTCTTTTCAAAAGGTCTTCAACTCCCAGGTATCAAACTATATTTTTTGGTTTATGTTATGCATGTAATAATTTTGGACATAAAGCTGTGAATTGCAGAGCTAACAACATGAACATAAACAACTTTGAAATTCATACACAAAAGGGTTATCCAAGAAGGCCTAGTGAAACACAAAGAATAATTTACAACATGTTTGAATCTTTGAGCACTGAAGTGAAATGCTACAGATGTAACAACTTTGGACACATGGCCAAAGATTGCAGAATGATAGTCTCTCCTAGAGAACCACAACAAAACAACAACAGGCACAGATAGAAACCTCATAAAAGGACATGGATAAGAAGGCAAAATCAGTATAGCAATGAAGAATGCACACTCTCTCTACAAGCTAAGCAAAAGAAACATGGTTGGTATGTTGAAAGTGGCTATTCAAAACAAATAACAAGTGATAGAGACAAGTTTCTTACATTAAGAAAGGAAAGAGATGGATCAGTCTCCTTCAGAAATGATGATTCAGCTAAAATCATTGGAAAAGGCACAGTCATAATTGGGAACAAGAATACCAAGGTAGAAAATGTTCTACTAGTAGAAGATATGAAACATAATCTTCTAAGTGTGATTCAAATGTCTGAAAAAGGTCATAAAGTTACTTTCGATTCACAAAAGTGTGAGATAAGAAAAGAAGGTTCAAGAAAATTGATTGCGACAACTGCGAGAACTTCAAGAAACATATATGTATTAAGTGAAATTGGAAATGAAAAGTGTTTCCTAGGAAAGGAAGATGAAAGTTGGTTATGGCACAGAAGAATGGGTCACATACATTTTGATAACCTTGTCAAAGTCAACAAAAGGGAAGCAGTTAGAGAAATGCCCCAGATCACGAAATGAACCAACGCTTTATGCAAGCATTGTCAACAAGGAAAGAAAACAAAGACTAGGTTTAAATCAAAAGAATATTCAACGACAAGAGCACTAGAAATTGTGCATATTGATCTAGTTGGACCAACTACAACAAAGGGTTTAAAAGGTGAGAAATTATTTATGTTATTAGTTGATGATTATACAAGAATGATTGCAGTTTGATTTCTCAGGAATAAGTCAAAAGATTTTGAAAACTTCAAGGTCTACAAGGAAATGGTTGAAAATGAAATGGATTCAAAAATCAAATGCTTGAGATATGATAATGGAGGAGAGTTCACTTCAAAGGAATTTATGGACTACTGTAGTAGTCATGGAATAAAAAGGTAATTCTCTGTTGCTAGGACACCTCAAAAGAATGGAGTTATTGAAAGAAAGAACATGATAGTACAGGAAATGGCTCGAACAATGATAATGGATTCCAAATTGATAGATATATTTTGGACACAGGAAGTGCATACAATAGTTCACATTCAAAACAGATTAATGCTCAGAAACAACACTGGCAAAACTCCCTACGAGCTATGGAAAGGAAGACTAGAAAATGTGAAGCACTTCAGAGTTTTTGGAAGCAAATGTGTTACACATTATTTTGGTCACTCTGGTGATGTCTCTACAGTTATTTGTTCAGGCTCTCATAAGGACCTTTTGCCTGAGAAAAGTGATTGTTGTCTTCTTCTACAAAACATATTTTTAAGATGAGTTTGCAGGCTGCATATATTGTAGGGTGCGAAAACCCTGATTCTCGCAGGCTACTCTATACTTGGATTGCGAGGTGTTCATAGTTTGCTCTATAAGCAGGGTGCGAACCTTCTTCAAAGCTTAAAAGGGAGAAAATGTTATGAAGGTTCTAGAAGAGGATCTTCTAGAAAATGAGTTGGCATTCACATGGTTGGCATCCTACTGACTTCTCAGATTTAGTGGGATCATCCTCATCCCTTTAACCATCTCTCCTTCTCCTATATAATGAAAGGTTTCTCAAGGATGAGGTTAAGCAAGATTGAACAAAGAATTGATGAAAGAATAGGTTCAAAATTGTGTGAGGAATCCTGTTTCAATTGATGCTTGAGGCCTCCTTTTGTCCATCAATCCATATTGGATCTTCTTCATGCAAGTGTGGAGCAAGTGTGTGTGTCAGAATGAAGGACCACCGAAAGGGATCTTGCGAAATCAAGGAAACCTGGTTGTATCTTCCACTTTCATTTAATATAATATAGTGGCATGTCCCTTTCCCATAAAATCACTCTTATTTTATTACATGACTCCTTGATCACATGTATAGGTCTTCATTGAATGTATTATTGTTGCTTTCACCTTAGTTGATTTGTGTCATTGTAGATTTGATATCACAAGGCTACCAAAGAGAAGAAGGGACAACAAAGACATAAGGAAGCGATATCTAAAGGTATGCCACTTATTCCTTCTTCAATGACAAATTCAATGATTGTAACTTAGGGAAAGCATCCTGTCCTGTCCTATTTTGTTCTAGATCTAGGTGGATCTAGGGAGATCTGTTAGTGTCCGCATATACCGATTTATCCTATAACAAAATGATACATCAAAAGAGAAGATGGTAGAATGGGAAAGTTTGACTCTTATGTGGACAAAGGAGTACTTTTTGGTTACTCAAGTACAAGGAAAGCATACAAGTGTTACAACTTGAGATTGAACAAAGTTGTGGAAAACATCAACGTAACAATTGATGAAACAGGTAGACAAGAATTAAAGGAAGAAGAAAATGAATCAATGGAACAACTTTACAAAGAAGAAGCAGAAGATGAAAAAGAAGTATAAGGGGAAGATGAATTGAATCCGACAGAAGCAGAGGAGAAATTTAACAAGTGCCTCCAAATACACTTAGCAAATGAGTACAGAAGAATCATCCTTCAGATCAGATTATCGGAAACAAAGATGCAAGAGTTGAGACTAGAAGAATAATCTATTCACCAGAAGAAACGCCCCTAGCACTCTCATCTACGATTGAACCAACTTGTTTTGAAGAGGCCAACAATGATGAATTTTGGAATAATGCCATGGATGAAGAATTGGATCAAATAGAGAAAAATGACACTTGGGAATTGGTTCCAAGACCAAAGGATAAGAATGTGATCGACACAAAGTGGGTATATAGGAATAAATTGAATGAAGATGGATATGTTACAAGGAACAAAGCTACATTGGTATGTAAAGTATATGCATAGGTTGAAGGAAGAGACTTTGAATAGACATTTTCCCTAGTTGCCAGAATGGAAGCAACCCGATTTCTTTTGGCGTATTCATGCTCCAAAAATATTAAAGTGTATCATATGGATGCAAAATCAACTTTTCTGAATGGGGAACTTGAAGAAGAAGTATACATTGAACAACCAGAAGGATTTTAGTTGTCAGAGAATGAAGATTATGTGTGTAAATTAAAGAAGGCCTTGTATGGTCTAAAACATGCTCCTAGAGCATGGTACTCTAGACTGGATAAATATGTACAACAGACAGGGTTCAGAAAAGGAAGTGCAAACATCAACCTCTACATCAAGGTAACTCAAGATAGTATTTTATTAATTGAAGTTATGTTGATGATATTATTTTTGGAATTATTGATGACAGGTTAAGCCATAAATTTGCAAAGGACACGCATAATGAATTTGAAATGTCATTACTTTGAGAACTATCCTTCTTTTTGGGTCTTCAGATACGTCAAAGAAACGAAGGAATTTTTATTTCTCAAACCAATTATATCAGAGAAATGCTAAAGAGGTTTAGAATGGAAGATTTCAAACTAGTTATCACTCCCATGAAAACCAGTTGCAAGTTGAGCAAAGATGATGATTCAAAGTCTACAAATCAGAGGCAATACAGGTATATGATTGGTATCCTACTATATGTGACAACATCCAGACTATATGTAATGCATACAGTTGGACAGGTGGCATGATTTCAAGCAACACCAAATGAATTACATGTATTAGCAGTGAAGAGGATTTTTAGATATCTCAAAGGAATAGAAGAGTTTGGATTATGGTATCCAAAAGGAAAGTATATATCACTTATTTCCTACACAGATGCAGATTGGACAGGTTGCATTGATGACCGACGAAGCACCAATGGAACAACGTTCTACTTGAGTGAGTGTTTAGTATCATGGATAAGAAAGAAACAATCATTACTATCTTTATCTACAGCCGAGGCAGAGTATATTGCAAAAACAACATGTTGTACACATGTTCTATGGATGAAACAAACTATGACATATATACAGTTTGAGTATGATGATCCCATTCCAATATATTGTGATAATACAAGCACCATCAATATCTCAAAGAACCTGATGATACATTCCAAGAAGAAGCACATTCCAATCAAGTATCACTTTATACGGGAACATGTTGCAGAAAATAACATCAGAGTTGAATATGTGGGCACAAAAGAACAAGTGACAAACATCTTTACAAAACCACTTCCCGTGGATCTGTAGTGTAATTCAAATTGGCAACCATGTATGCAAAGTCAGTACATAATGTAATGAGCAGCTAGTTCTTCCAACTGGTTCCCCATCACTCCATTTCTAGGTTTTTTATAATGTATTTCGGCCATCACAGATAATCCTCTGAGCTCACACATTAGGGGGCATCTATTATAGAAATATTTTCCTCACCCTATGCAATCTTGCACATAGGGCCTTTTTCCATTTCCCTATGCAAACTTTTCATCCCTTTTTGCAAATCCCAGAGCTAAAAATACATTTTTTCCACATGTACACACCTTGCCTACTATACAACATGCATATATGTAGGCTGCACCACTACAACCTACGTACATAGGGATTTGTGCCCAAAAATGAAAAATGGTGTTGGGTTTCCGTGTCACAACAAGAGATCTATGATCCTTGGCCTTCCATATACTAGAAACATTCCAACTTGACCCTTCAGTTCCATTTGAAGGCTATAAATGGGCCAATTCCGAGCTATGGAAAAGAGGAGAAAGAATTCAACTTTGAGAGAAAAGTTACTCTGGAGAAATTATTCACTTCATATTGAGTCTGCATCCCTTTGTCCTTTAAGTCTAAAAACAATGTTCAACCCCCAAGATCTTCCTTTATTTATTGAGAAATTCCATGTCTCTCTTCTACAAGCTTCCATTTGGTGGAGGATTGAAGTGGTGGAGGCCCAGCTGGAAGGAACTTAGTTTCTCGGTTCTGAACCATGCCAACAAGGAAGTCTGTAACTTTTTCACTTCTGCTGATCATATATTAATAGAAATACTCTTTTCCTATCCAATCAATTTCTTGCAAATATTTAAATTATTATTCCATGGGTGTATTTGTTATGTATATTGATGGATTATGATATTGAATGTGCTAACATAATATATTATCACCATATGATTTCTTTTCTTGGTTGTTGAGGACTAGATTCATGTATATTTCTTTGGGTCAAGTGCTCAATGATGGACTTCATTGAATGTCTGGATGAGGTAGGCCTTTTATATTGTCTTTCTAGAATATTTGTTTATATAGCATACTTGAGAATAGAGTTGATTTCTGCAGTCATTTCCATCTGTTGTGGTTCACCCTAGCCATAGATATATTTTCCTTGTAACAAGTATGCACAATTTCCAGTGGTTTTATCGTTGAGTATTCCTTTGATTTGAACCTAGTCTTTATTTTCTTTCCTTGTTGACAATGCTTGCATAAAGTGTTGGTTGGCTTCGTGATCTGGGAAATTTCTTTGACTTCTTACTTTTTTCTAACTTTGAAGAGGTTATCGAATTTTATGTGACCCATTCTTTTGTGACATAGCCAAACTTCATCTTCCTTCCCTAGAAAACACTTTTCATTTCAAATTTCACTTAATAGATATATGTTGCTTGAAGTTCTTATAGATGTTGCAACCAAATTACTTGAACCTGTTTTTCTTATCTCGCATTTCTATGAATCGAACATAATCTTGTGACTTTGGTCACACATTTGACTTACACTTAGAATATTATGTTTCATATCTTCGACTAGTAAAACATTTTCTTCCTTGGTATCCTTGTTTCCAATTCTGACTGTGCGCTTTCCAATGATTCTAGCTGAGTCATCGTTTCCAAAGGAGACTGGTCCATCTCTTTCCTTTCTCAATGTTATAAACTTATCTTCATCACCTGCCATGTTCTTTGAGGAACCACTGTCAACATACCAACCATGTTTCTTATGCTTAGCTTGTAGAGCGAGTGTGCATTCTTCATTTCTATACTGATTCTTCTTTCTTATCCATGTTCTCTTCCGAGGTTCCTATCTATGACTATTGTTATTCTATTGTGATTCTATAGGAGGGACTGCCATTCTACAATCTTTGGCCATGTGTCAAAAGTTGTTTCACTTGTAGCATTTCACTTCAGTGCTCAATGATTCAAACTTGTTTCAACTTCTTCTATGTGTTTCACTAGGCATTCTTGGATAACCAGTTTGTGCATGACTTTCAAAGTTGTTTCTGTTCCTACTATTATCTTTGCAATTTATAGTTTTATGTCCAAAATTATTGCATGCATAACATAAACCAAAAAATATAGTTTGATACCTGGGAGTTGAATATATTTTGAAAGGAGTTACTCTTTTGAATCCTTCTTCTTCTTGAGGCCTGTTTGTTTCTGATTGTCATTGATTCTGAAATCTAAATCTTCTTAGTGGAGGAGTGTCTGTATGATCTTCCTTGTAGAACTTCCTATCCCCTCTGACTGTTTCTGCATAGATTTTTGGATATGTTTCTTGATATGTCATTTTGGAGCTTGATACCTTTTCTTTCTAATTGTATCCAAGTTCAGACTTGTCATGATTAGGCCTTTGACTACTAATAATATCATCCAAAACTTTTGAGTTGTTCTGCATATTTATCTTTTGAACATCCTTTCTCAATGTGACAATATCTGCTTCCAAATTTCCAATGATCATGTCTCTTTCTTCTAACTGTTATTTGAGTGCTTCTTCAATTATTTCATATTTTTCTATTTGAACCTTCAATTCCGTGATCATCTGCTCTAGTTCTTGAGTGTCTTCTTTCTTGTCTAGTTCTGCTTGGAGCTTCTTGTTTTTCTTCTTTTCTCTTTTTATAACTTATATAACACTCAAAAATTCTTCTCGGTAGTAAACTTATGCCTCTTCATATTCTTCTTCGGTGTCTTCTTTATCAAAATCTTCTATTTCCATGAATAGAACTCTTTCTGTCTCACTTTCACTGACTTCATCTTCATCTGACGAGGAACTGTCATCTTTGGTGCAAATTTTTTTCTTGAAGACTTTATTTTTTGTTCTTTTGCCTTTATATGTTTGTTTTCTATTTGAATCATCTTCATCACTTATTTTCTTTTTCTTATGAGAATTTTTTTTATCAAAATGATCAATACCATCACAATTAAAAAAAATCAATGGAAGCTTACCTTTATATCTTCTGCCAATTCCCTTTTTCAATCTTCTAACAAAGTTGGCCACTTCTTCATCGTCTTCCTAGATTCCACTGCTGATACTATATTCGTTTTCTTTGACCTTTTGGATGCTTTGAATGTTTCTTATTTTATACCTAGATTTTCCTATTCAGTTCTCATTTCATAGGCTGTGAATATTCCATGTAGTTAATCCATGATTATTGAGTCTAGATATGCTCTTTCTTCTAGTGGTGATATCTTAGGATCAAATCTCATTGGAAGAGATCTTAGTACCTTTTGAACAATTATAGATTCTTCAATTTCTTCTCCCAATCCTATGATTACATTCACTGTTTCATGAACTCGTAAGAGGTAAGTTGCAATATTATTATCCTTCTGCTCCATAATGCATACTTTTTTCCATCAAACTATGTTATTCCATTTTTATACATACCGTTTCTCTCCATGATGTACCTTTCAGTGGTTAAACTGATTTCTAAAGGAACTTGCTCTGACACCAATTGTTGGATTACTGAGAGGGGGGGTGAATCAATAATAGATTTTTTAAATCCTTTTAAACACAACATGCAAGTGTTATTTATCTTTATGATCAATATAACATTATCATCCAGTAAGTGTAGAGTAAATAAACCATGAAAAAAAGAACAATCATACACATCACACTAGTATTTTTTACGTGGAAATCCAATGCAGGAGAAAACCACATAATGTTTTTTCTTATTTGTCTCTAAGAATTACATTCATTGGAAGCACCAAATTCCTTTGTTTTCTAGCTGCAGCTAGAAGGAGGCTCCAACCCCCTATTTTCAGGCTACAACCTGAGGGAATATCCAACTCCCCAATTCTATGGCTACAACAAGAAGGAGGCTACAACCCCCTATGTTCCCTGGATACAACTGGAAGGTGGCTAAAACCACCTATCCTTTCCCGATCCAACTGCCCTGAAATATAAGTGCAAAATGTAGAAACTGAATATGTCACTGTCACAACTTGTTCTGTCAAATATGTCACTGAGAAACTTGTCACTTTATACCCATCAACCAATTTGATCTGATCACATATACCTAAAACAATATACCACAAGTCTATACCTCAAACCATGTGCTAGAAACTTACTGTTACACAACCCCTATCTGTACCAATAAATTCAACAACTGTTGTGGGTCGGAAATCCCTCCTACAGACTGGCATTCAGGGTTTTATCATGCATGTAGAAATGACCTAAAGTCTCCTACTTCTTACCAACATCCCAATCATAAACCCCATTATTCACATGCAAATACAAAGTTAAAGAGATCAAGTTACTGTACCTTAGTTTCTGTGTTTGATGTCGATCCCTTTAACATTTGGTCACTCCTTGATTGCAACTCTCCTCCCAACGCTGAACTACATTCATAAAAGAAAAACAAAGAACTCCACATGCATATGATCTATAAACTAATGGGTTAGAGATTCTATCAAAATATAATCAAATTTAAATATTGACAATCTCATATGGTGGGACGGGAAAAATACTTCTTTTATTAATATCACAAGAGTAACCTTACAATAGTGAGATCGACCACTGCTCCTCGAATATGGTCCTAGGCTCCTCTTCAACTGTACTCAAACTACTTCAATATATGCTTCTCTTCACACAATAGTTGCAAAAGGTTGGGGCAAGGGAAATACTAAATCGGGTATAGTTTCTTTGCTATGATTTTCCTCTCTCCAAATGGGACCCCTACCCCTTATTTTATAGGCTAGAAAGCGATAGGTATTTGGTTGAGTGACCAGCTATGGGTTTTAATGGGTAAATCGGTATATGCAGACATGAACTAATCCCCCTATATCCACCTGTATCTAGAACAAAACAAGACAAAACATGATGCTTTCCCTAGGTTTCAATCATTGATTTTAACTACCAAAGAAGGAATAGATAACATACCTTATGAATCGCTTCCTTATGTATTTGTTGATCCTTCTTTACTCTGATGTTCCTATGAGATCATATCTGCAATAGCACAAATCAACCAACGTGAAAGAAACAATAGTGGAATTCAATGACAACCCAAACATGTGATCAAGGAATCATGTAATAAACAATCATTTTATGGGAAAGAGATGTGCCACTGTATTATATTAATGAAAGGAAGAAGATACAACTGAATCACCTTGATGTTGCAAGTTCCCTTTCAGTGGCCCTTTGTTCTGACACACACATACATTTTTTCCAAAATTTGCATGAAGATTTCTCTCAAAATCTTGATGGATGAATGGAGACTTCAAGCATCACTTGAAATAGGATTCTTCACACAGTCCTCAGCTTATTCATTCTTCAATCTCTATGCTTCTTTATTATTATACCTCTAACCTTTTCCATGAGAAGACTATCATTATATAGGAGAAGATGAAGTGGTTAAAGAGATGAGGATGATCCCATCAAATCAGAGAAGTCAGTAGGATCGTAACCATATAGACGCCACCTCATATTTCCGGAAGATTCCACTTCTATAAGCTGCTATAACTTATTTCCTCTTTTATTTTTAAAGTGCCGCCACGACCTGCCTATATAGAAGCCTGCGAAAATCATGCAGTCTAGCTATAGTGCATCATGCGAAAATCAGGGATTTCTGCACTATGTAAAGGGAGCAGCGTGCGACGACCTTCCAAAAATTCATCTTGCAAGGGTGGAAAGAGGTTGCTTTTCTCAGGAAAAAGATTATATTGGGAAAATGAACACATGTTTATGTAATCATCATCAGGGTGACCAAAATAATGTGTAACAAAATGCCCCCCAAAGCATGAGGACGGAACTAGATACAACCAAAATACTTTGTAAAATAAGTGTGTATGTTTCAAGAACTAGGGGTGCACCAATCAAGAACCTACAAACAATAAAGCATTTGTACAATATCACACCATGTCTGAAGTAGGCATTCCCATGTTCAGACCATAAATAATTGAAATCATAAATGTAGGTCATGGCCACCAATTATACAACGTGGATCCATGTCAACAAGATTCTGCATAGCCACTAAGAATACACTGTGGATCCATGCATTGAGAACTCAAGTATGGACATAGCCACAAGACATACAAGGTGGATCTATGTGTCAAAACAAATCACAAATACTCCATCGCAAGATAGACCAAAAAATGATGAAGTCCAGGGTCTTCAATCCATCATCCGTTATTACAATTCTAGTCAAGTGATTACAGATGTTGAATTCGAACGTGAATAGAAACTACTTGATTACCAATCATTAATGAAAATTGTTAACAAGTGTGAGGGAAATCACCAATGTTGTCAATGACTCCCAAGGTACTCCAGTACAATCTAACAAGTGTGAATAAATGAGTTGAAGTCGAACACTTGACATTATCTCTCAATCATGGATCAATGATGTGAATCCACTGTCGAAAGAGAAGAAACCTGCCATTGAGGCATGCAGGCTCTAAGGTATTAAATATTTTCTAAGTCTTTTTCCTCGATAATGAGATGAATTCGATAGGAAAAGACTCGTCACAAGAGGGCCTTGATGTATCTCCCATCAATGACATGAAATGAGTAACAGATTTAGGGTAGAGAAAAATACATATGTGACTTGGGACTAACACAGGGAAGGTTGACATGGTAAAAATGGACAATTGTAGATGACCAACTTGATAGAAGGTTTCAGTTGAACTTCTCTTGAACATATGAATGACACGACAATGATCTTGGTAGTATTGACTCAAAGACGATCAAAGATGTGAACTTGTAGAAGGTCATACAAGAGGCAAACATATTACCCAAACCAGATTCAAATGACAAAGAGGGTTGTCATGTTCAAGAGCGATGCTTACTGCCATTAATACAAATACAGAGACACATTCCTTTCCCAAATCCCCCCCCACCATTTCTGGCGAGTACCTCTTTATTTTTACACAAGCTTGACGAGGATAACATATTCTTGTCAATTTAAGCTCATCCTTCAGACGAGTCCCTTAGAGTATATTTAACGAACCTTAAGAAGGAGTGGTTCGGTCCCATATGGGTTTGTTGATGTTTGTTTAACGAGTCCAAAGATAGAAAAATCGAAGGTTTTTCATGTTTATAGAGTCTGGAAAAACACTTAAAGGAGAAATCTCTCAGTTCCTTTATCGTAAAATAGTTCGACAGGACTGAAAAAGTGATAAAATATCTCCCATCAAACATTTTCTTCAAATACTTTTATGAGCATGAAAAGAACAAGGTCACTCGGAAATCTTTTTGTTTTTAGGGAGCATGAAAAGATATTAAAGAGTTATCTGTAGGTTTCGTTGTTTTCATGTTACCATAGCGAGTACGAAAAGATGACAAAAGTATAATCGGTTATGTTCTCATTGATTTTCGAGCCCAAGAACGAACAAAGACTATGCTCGAGGTTTGTTTTCTGAAAAATCCTAAAAACTAATCGTATATGCGACCAAAACAAATAAAAAAAGAATGTCTATACTTCGGTGTCCAAGGTCCTAAATTGTTTCCTGCAAGGAACAAAACACTTAAAAGACCTTTAGAGTTAATGGGTTTTTGACTAAAATGTATTTATATAAAACAAAATATTAGGAAAAATGATAAAATGTAATAAATAGAAGCAAAAAGTCTTTTTCACGATTTTATTTGCACTTGGTCAAAAACTTCCCCAAGACCCTTGTTTTTTACCTCAAATTTGGCGACGGATTGTGGAGGCCACAGGGGATTATTCAACAAACGGATTGTGTGAAAGAGGTAATCATCTCATCTTCTATCTTTTCAACGGATTAATTTTTGTTTTTGATGGTAAAAAATCAAGCTTTTTTTATGATTTGGGACTGTTAGTCGTGTGCTGGGGCCGCTGCAAGTGGACTATAATGGGCCCTAAGGAAATAAATGATTTCCATAAGTGCGTTAAGGTGTGCTCGTTGAAATTCCACACTGTAATTGAAGTTTGATCGCGGAGGCTAGAAAACTAAAATGAGAAGTGAACGTTGACTCAACAAAAATCCCAAAACATGTTGAAAAAGTGTGCTAAAGATCTTCTTTGTTTCCCATGCAGGTGCTTTCTTGCAAAGATGTTGGAATGGAGAGGGAGTGAGCATGAAGAAGATGATATTATGTCTTTAAATGATCTAGGGACCGTGAATGACCTCCGACAATGTGGTCTATTAAATTTCTTCAAAGTTCTGGGCATGAGAGCCCAACAAAGATTACTAGAATATTTGGTTCATATGTGGGATTCAGAACAACAACTGTTCCATGTGGGTGTTCATGTCCTCTCTTTGGATATTGAGGATATTTATTTCCTGACCGGGTTGTCACGTCGTGGGGCACGCATGACTCTGACAGGTGGTTGAGGTGGTGGATTTCCCATGAGTGAGTGCATTCATCGACATTGAGAACCTGATGCCAAAAGACGTAAAGGAAAAGTAGCAATCCGAGGTGTGAGAGATTTGACTCTCATAACCATCCTTTTTACTATTTCATGGATGGAAGGGAGCTCTTCGCCACATATGGAACTCCAAATTTACTTTCAATATGCTATTGAATGCTTGGGGCCTCGAGTATTCAATTGGTGTGACGGTGTATTACGCAACATGAAAACCCAACTCACAAAAAGCAAGAATGGGGACCTAAAACAATTCGGTTATGGGTCCATTTTAGTATTTTTCTTCCTAGAAAGTGTTCCACACCTATGCTTGTAGGTGGAATGGGGAATACTAGCCCTGAGATACCCATGAATGAAAAGATGGTGTGACCTGATGACACAGCATGTGGCGGGCTGGATTGTGAAGTATGACGATGCATTCTTAAATTGGTTGGGACCGCAAATACTGATGATTGATGATTTTGCTTATGGTGGTCTAGAATTTTGGGGTGATCCAGATTTGGTTCTCCCCGAGGGATCTCAGTGGGGAGATCTAGGTAAGAAAGACATTTTGTTTTTTTTACAATGATTTTATGAGTTTTAAAATATTTAATATTTTTGTGTTTCCGATCAAAAGACTAATAATTTTTTTTTGATCATGCAAATGTAGGGCCACATCGACCCTGGGGCTCTTCTCCTATTCAGAGGCAAGGAGAGGCACGTGTTGTATATGGATGGGATAATGAGGATTATGAAGCGATAGAGAAGAACCTGGAAGGCTTAACGATAGACATCCCTGATATGTCCATCGAGGATATTTCGAGGCATTACCAATGCCATACTGTAGGTATATCCGACTCACTTAGTCGGTTACTACGTAGGGTAGTGAGAGAAGTAGTATGCTATCGTGAGAGGCATCCATGATACCATTTTGTAGGGGCCACAGGCTCTATATTTTGATATTTTGATCTTCAGATGAAAAATCTTTTTGTAAACATTATATATATATATATACATGAGGATTTTATCGGCTTACTCTACTTTTTGTACAATATGTGAAATGTGATTGGAATTATAAATGTCTCAAATGTATGTCTAATACATAATTAGCTAGAGCATTAGTTAATGTATTTAGAAATCCAGGAATGTGTTGATATTCAATATAATCGAAATGGCGTTTCAAGAGGCGTATTCGTAAATATACTCGTAATAGAGTAGGGATTCAGATAGTATAGATATTGTTTAACTGTAGTACTACTAGCTGCAAATCAATTTGTATAATGAAGCGACGAATCCAAAGAGAAATAACACTAGTTAGTAATTCGATGACCATGCTATACTCCGCGATATTATTGGTTGCTCGATCGAGACAAACACCTTGTAGACAAATAAGTTCGTTTGAGGGTGCATAGATTTCCCAAGCAGTAGAAGCTAAATTAGGGGTACTACGACTAACACCATCGACGAAGCCAATGTAAGGTAGAGAAAACACCGAAATCTGGATACCAAACACAATGCAGGGTAAGTAGTCAGGGGTAAAATTCAAATAGAAGAAACACACTAAAGTAACACACAAGAGTATGCTACAGTAAAAATACAAGTGCTTATGCAAAGATAGGTTAAGTGTAGTACTTCTTCAAGTAAATCCCATTTCTAAGTTCACTCAAAGGAATTCCATTGTAATCTACTAACTTGTATGCTCCCTTCTCCAACACTCTTTTAATGATATAAGGGCCTTGCCACATAGCCTCAAATTTTCCAGCTCCTAGCAAATCACGATCTTGTTCATAGAGGAGAACTAGATCACCTTTCGAAAACATGCCTGGTTTGACATGTTTGTCATATTGGGATTTTATGTGTTTAATATGGGTTTCAATAACTAGGGTGTCATCGCGATAGATTTCGTCCAAATGCATAAGATACAACAAATAATCCTCCTCAGCAGAGGTGTTTGGGAGAAGTTGGATGACTAGTTTTAATGATGTAATTTCACATTAAATCGGTAGAACAACTTCTAAACCATACACTAATTGAAAGGGTGTAAACCCCATGGCTAACTTCACGGATGTACGATAGGCCCACAATGTTGAGAACAACATCGTGTGCCAACTCGTTTTGTGAATTTCGATAATCCATCGAAGCATGGTAATAAGTATTTTGTTTATTTCTTCGACTTGGTCGTTGGCCTGTGGATATTAGGGGGTTGAGTTTTCATGTCAAAGACCCAACTTTTCCGTAAGCTCAGACATCATAAAGTTTCAAAAGTGGCTACTGTGATCGGTGATGATAGCCTGTGGGATTCCAAATCGTGTAATAATGTGATTGAAGATGAATAGGGCTGCAATTTTTCCTGTGTTGTCGAATGTAGGCATCGCGTTAACCCACTTCATGAAATAATCTATGGCTACAATAGTGTACCCATGCCCCCTGGTCGAGTGAGGGTTACATGTCATGAAATCGATGCCCCATTTAGCGAAGGGTCCAATGGAAACTATAGGATGTAAGGGAGTAGGGTAAGATCTTATTTTGTTGTTGTATGTTTGGCAAGCATGGAATTTTTGGATGACAATAATACAATCTTTGAATAAAGAAGGCCAAAACTATCCATCTCGTAAGATATTTTGGGCAGTAGCATACCTAGACATGTGACGACCACATGCTCCAGAATGACAGTCATTCAAAGCTTTCTCATCCTTGTCATAAGTGAGACAACATTGAGAAATCAAGTCAACTCCACGACGATAAAGAGTATCACCAAGGATGATATACTGATGGGCTTGGTAACGTATGCGATGACAGTCAGTACTAGACATATCAGGCCAAAAATTCTAAGTCTAGAGATATATAATGATATCTCCATACTGAAGGTCATCAGAACTGATCAGAAAAAGGGATTCATTGGGTAATGAATCCTCTGCTACATTTTCCGTCTCAGAACAGGGAAGGTCACATATCAATTCGACAAACACCAAGGATTTATTAGACTTAGCATGCTCAAACTCTAAGTCAAACTCTTGGAGTATCACAATCCATTTGGATTCCCCCCTATCAACTAGTGGGTAAGGATGTGTTGCATAGGGTTGCAATCGGAAATAACGATGGTCTTGTGTAAAAGGATATAGTGCCAGAATCATCCTCTTGGACCAGGACCATGGCGATGGTCGAATCCGAAGCAGCGAGATAAAGGAAATAATATCGACTATAATCAGGCGGGAAAAGTAGTGGGGTATGGGATAAAGTCAATTTCAAAGTGTCGAAGGATTTGTTGGTAGTGGTGTCCCATACAAATTCAAAACCTTTCTTTAATAGTCAAGTAAATCTGAGTGTTAACTCAACGTAGTTTGGGATAAAATGATGTAGAAAGTTTTCTTTCCCTTGCAAACTTTGTAGCTGGCGAAGTGAAGAAGGAGGAGGGAGATTGAGAATGGAATCAACCTTCAAAGGATCTACTCTGATCCCTTGATGTAACACAATAAATACTAAGAGTCAGCGAGACTCCACGCAAAAGACACATTTGTGTGTGTTTAAGCGTATACGATAGAACCGACAGTGAAGGAAAATTTCTCGGAGATGGGTCGGGTGATCACTACGATGCATGGAATGTGCTGGTAGGTCATCTAAATATGGTTGTACAATGTGATTAATATCATGGAAAGAATAATACATAGTGCGTTGAAACGTGGCACCGACGTTCTTTAAACCGAAGGGCAGTTTCTAGTAGGCAAAAGAGCCTCAAGGACAAATAAAAGCGGTTTTGTGTTGATCCGCGGGTAAGATGTTGATCTGATTATATCCAGAGAAACTGTCCATCAAAGAGAATATTTCACTCTCGGCACAATCATCAACAATCTGGTCAATGAAGGGGGTGGGAAAGTTGTCTTTAGGACAAGCTTTATTAATGTCCCTGTAATCAACGCATACATAGATCATACCTTGTTTCTTGTTAACTGGAACGAGATTGGATACCTAATCAGTTAAAGCCACAGGATAAATAAAGCCAGCTTTAATAATTTTTTTGACTTCAATCTTGATAGAGGGTGCTTTGCATGGGTGGATCGGGCGAAGTCTCTGCCGTACAGGTTTAGCACCCGAGTATGTCTTAATTTCATGTACAACAATATCGAGGTTAATGTCAGGCATCTCTTCATAGCTCCATGCAAAGATGTCAAGAAATTCTTGGAAAAGTGACTTATATGTGACAACTTCATTAGCGGAACATGAAGCTCCGATATGGACATTTTTAACAACTCCAGGTTTGATTGAGATGTCAAGGGGGATGGTGGGTGAAATTTTTCTTAAGTTCCTTTCATATAACACATCGTGTGGGGAGTTGGGAACTGAAGCAATGACAACAATGGTCGACAGGGTCAATATCTTTGGTAACTCTTGAGTGTGTGTGGTTCCAGGTAGAGAATGGAATGATGATGTACATTTTCCCAAGGGGTATCTTCCATCGACATAACCGACATAATCATCTCGTCCGTGGGAAAAATAACATGGAATGGATCAGGAGATGAATCATCGAGAGAGGGAGTGGAAGGGTCAACAATTGAATGGTGTGGTAGGCAGATTCAACCAGGCTTAAAGGAATCTAGTCACCATAGTGAAGATAATCACCAGGGGAGGGTACTATCCATGGGTCGGAAGACACGAGATTTTCATGGATGGAGGTGGATATCATGTTAATCGAAGAAACCAAAGGAGGTGGAACGTCGGGTGGTGGGATTGGGAAAGTACCCATTAGAGTGGAATATTTTAGTAGACCCACATCGACATTCTTGTACTCGGGGGGTGTCTTAGCTATGAAATGTACGTTGTTGGTACGTGTGTCAGAGTTGAATATGTTGGACAACTAAGAGGGGGGGGTGAATCAGTTGTTACCATTCTTAAACAATTATGCTTCTTTTAAAATCTTTGCTGAAACACTAAATGATGATCACAATAATGCAAGGAAATAAACAATTGCTCAGTCAGCATCAGTCACATATATGAGAAACACAGAGACAGATATTTCATGAGGAAACCCATACAGGGTAAAAACCTCTTTTCTTTATATGATAAGTAATAGTTACATTCTTTACATTATCATACATATGAGCACCAACTCATAATGAGGCTACAACCTCTGTTTTGCAAGATGCAACTTGCTGAGAGAACCAACTCTCTATTTTCTCTAGCACCCACTAGAAGGAAGCACCGACTCCCTGGTTTCTCTAGCACCAACTAGAAGGAAGCACCAACTCCCTGACTGTTTCCAGCACCAACTGGATGGAAGCACCAACTTCCAATCATACAGGC
>ML784373.1:339090-352547 GCA_009831015.1 Picea engelmannii | reverse complement strand
TGACCGTAGCCAAACCTTCACTCCCTTTAAAGACCTTGCAGGTTCTCATTGATCCAACGGTGGTCGGGTCCCTGCGCTCGGATCTGACGGCTGAGACCTATCCTCCTATCGAGCTTCTCCCGGTGGCGCCCGATCGCTGCCACACATCCTTCCAAATAGACGGTCCTGATTATGTCAGGATTTCACCTTGGCTTTTCCCGATGGTAAACCTCGTACAACTTCTGTCTAATTTGACGGTCCTTGTTCTTTTAGGAAATTTGAATGAGATCCTGTGGTTGTGGATCTCTGTCTTCCTTCTCTTCTGCAAATTCCTGTACTTTGAGCTTTGCCTTTGCTGCACGCGTTTTCTTCAACGTTGTTCCTCCTGAGCTTTCACGTCTAAATCCCCAAGGGATTTTTATCCTTCTTATCCTACCATCTCCACTACTGTACTTGCCATCAATGACAAGTCTATGCTGCTTGTAAAACATGCCAACAATCCTTTGTACATTCTTCCTGCACCCATGCCATCTTCATTGCTGTACTTGCCATCAATGACAAGCATATGCTACATGTTAAACATTTCCAACAGAATAAGGCTATTGGTCCACTGTAACTACTTTTCCTTGATGTGGAAAATGCACGACCTGGAAAAGAGTAGACACAACTGTATGCATAGAATTGATCCAGCTATGACCAAGTAGAAGGTTGTAATCAAGAGGTGTGTCAAAGACCTCAACTTCAACGTTGACTTTTTTTCCTTCCAACGTAATAGGCAATGAAGGGAGGACACCATAGGGCTTAAATCCAGAGCGATTAAAGGCCTTGAGTGTATTTTGTGATTCAGTTAAGGGAGGAGAGCTGATGGATTTCCAACAAGCAATAGACATGACACACATCGAGGCACCCTCATCAATTAATTTTATACAAATGTTCTTGTCGGAGACAAAAACTTGTATTTGAAATGCGAGATGAGGGGGTAACCTTGGAATGTGATCTTCCAAGTCAAAGATTATTAAATTTGTATCCGTAGGGTCAATTCCACCGATAGCTTTCAACAGTGCCTTCTGTTGTGTAGGAAAACTCTTAAGGACTTCAAGGGCTGACATCACATACGGTGCTTGTGCCGGATCTTCTAGTATACTGTAGTTATGGGTGGCACGTGCATGAGGATTGAAAGAAGACTTTTGAACCGCACCCTTGGGAGGATGGTGAAGGACTGTATCAGGGTTTGGTCATTCGAGATGAAGAGGACCATTGGAAGGTGGAGTTGAGAGATATTTTTGAACTAACACAGGTGGTATATCATCAACTTTCTCCTCGGGGGAGGGGTAATCTTTGTCACGAGTGGTAAGTGCGATGTCATTCTTCTTTGAATCACTATTACACATAAGTACATAGGAGGTGGTGGAGGAAGAAGTTTGATCATGGATGACCAATTGAGCCTGTTGTTGAGAAGGGAAGGGTTGAGACAAGACGACATGGGTAGGAGGTTTTGGGGTCCCTTGGAGGAACTTCGTGACCTCAGTACATCTCAGACAATCTTTCATGTAGTGATCATCACCACAGATAAGGAAAGGATAGCAAGGTTTGTGTTTATCCTTATCTTCAACAGGTTGTGTCTTGGTCTTATTAGATTGCAGGTTTTTATTCTTATCCTCCTTATTCCTACCCTTCCCTTTTTTAGATTTATTCTTACCGGTAGGAATTGATTGAATGACGTTCACTTCTAAAGTTTTACCGGTGGGAGTGGTGGGCGTCAGAGTAGTTTGAACATTAGAAGCATGGGATTTGGGTGTCATGTGAGAGGTCTGCGTATATTGATATTGAGCATGGAAAGTACCTATCACACCATCAATGACATGAGAGGTGGCTGGGGTCGTTGAGGTGGTCGTGGTAGAAGGATGAGGTGCATCAGGAAGCAGATCATAAAGAGTACCCATTTTTGAATAAACAAGATCGAGATACTGGGAACGACTGATCGCCTGTTCTTCTGTGACAACTCCACCCATATTAATGTCTTTAGATATGCCATTCACAAAGTATTTCATGAACCATTATGCCAATAACTGATCGGGAAGATCGAGTTTGATTAGACATTGTCTTAGTCTCCACTCATGAATGTGATCAGAGATATGAGTGGCTTTACTTTGCTTGAAAGAACTCAAAATCTTCGTCCCCATTTCATAATGGATTGGAAACTGGTAGTGAGTGAGGAAATCCATAGCTAGGGTGTTGAAATCGGTGAACAAGCCTCGTGGCAATTCTATATACCACTTTGTGGCTGAAACCGTGAGAGTTCGTTGAAAAAGGCGTAACCGAATGGAATCATCCATCAAAGGGTTGGATGAACACCAAAGGTGGAAATTCATTACATGATTGTTCAGATCCTCTTATGGTTACCATCGAACTTAGGAATGTTGGATGGGAGTTTGGCCGGTATGACAGGCCAATGAGGAGAGTGACAGATAGGGTCATTCAAAATTCTAGACAGACCGGGGAGGTCCAAAGTGGCCAAAAAGGGTAACTGTCTATTCACATGAGGGTACTGGTGACTTTGGGGAGGAAGTCTCGTCGGTATACTAGTAGGACCATAAGTAGTTTTCATATAATGTGAAGATTTGGGTAGATTCAGTTGTTGGTGTGGATGCATGTAGCCCGTGGGGTTGGGTTGGTTAGTTATGTTCCCTTGGAAAGGAGTACTAGACTGAAAATTCAGGCCCCAAGTGGGATTCAAAGAACCCGGATATGGTTGACCGTATTTTGGGGGTATCGAAACACTGGTTTGAGATGGTTGTCCCCCACAGGGTTGTGGGTTAGCTTTAAGGTTTCAAAGGTGAGCCAACAAGTTTGATGCGTTCAATCCAAATTGTGAATTATAAGTTCCAACCTGGGAATGTCCTCCATAAGGAGGAGGCATCCCAATTTAATTGTGACCCCCAAATTGAGTTTTCCCTTTGGCATAAGATTTCCCCCCAGCGGGAATATGGTAACCGAAAGTGAATATATGATGAGTGCTACCAATAGGATTGGAGCCACTAGTGACAGATCCGCCATGAAGAGGTGGATAAGACCCTCCGGAGAGGACTTGGGAAGGCGTGGGAATGTAACCAGCAGAGGTATTACGCCCAAGTGGTACTCCGTATGGAATTTGGGTATGGATGGTAGTAGAAGGATTTAAAGTGTGATACCCAAGAGGAAGAGAAGGGGTAGGTCTAGAGGAACATGGTGTAACAATGGGAGCATGGTTAACCACTATATTCCTGGAAGGAATAGTCGTATCATGAGGAAGAATTGTAGAGTGGGACATTTGAAAAGGGAAAATTGAACTAGGGCTAACTGATTGGGCTTCTGAGCCAGCAAAGAGATAGGTAGTTGTGCTAGAAAAATGACCTAGGGAGACTGTGAGGACAACAGATGTCTCGGGTAGCTCAGGAATGGCGGGGATATCTGATCCTACACCTGAGCCATAAAGGTCTCGTATGATACGAGGTGGGCTTCTAACTATGTCAGTAGTTTAGAAAGGATCGTCGGCTCCAAAAGGTCTAGTTAGAGTTCCATAAGAAACAACAACAAGTTCTCCAAAATAATTCATCCGGAGAAAATGTCTTTCATATCGAGGAGGGATGCGTAAAGATTCCATAGAATCATAAATAGTTCAGAAACTCTCCAAAGAGGCTGAACATTCCTCTTGTGTTACGTTGGTATCCTAGAATTAAATCTATTGAGGAGAGCCCTTTGAGATGTGAGGGGGTATAGGGGTATAGTATTCCATGTTTTCCAGTGGACGTCCATGTACCCTGCGTGAATTATGGGGAGGGTCTATGTTGGTGGAACCAAACAATCTACGGAAGAAATCTATGGCCAACTACGTCAACAAAAAAAATGTGCCAGTAAAATCTAGGAATCAAAACCAAGCAAATAAGGCCTTCCTATTCCGAAGTCACTAGTTGGTGATGAAATCCAACATCGTGATGTCGAGACAAGAAGGGGCTGGGCTAGGGTGGAAAAGTTATGTTGACAACCTTCTTAACGGACTTACACCCTAGTGCAAGCTCCCACACATAATCGTGGGTATACCCTCCAAGGAGCCCGAGTGAGTCTGGACAACGTCAACTCCAGGTGTTTCAGGATTAATCCATAAGTGCGGACACAAACCGATCTCCCTAGATCCACCTGGATCTAGAACAAAACAGGACAGAATAATACACTTTCCCTAGATCTAGCCTATTGAATGAACTAAGAGACAAGGATAATGGACATACCTTATGAACTCTTTCCTTGGGTCTCTGTTGTTCCAAGATTCCCTCCAATTCTCTTGTTCCATTCATATCACAACAGTACAAACCAATCGAAGTGAAATCCAATCAATATATTCAATAGCTAATCTATACATATGATCAAGGAGTTATGTAATAAAGTGATATCATCTTTATGGGAAAGGGACATATTACTGTATTGAATTAATTGAAAGTGAAACTTACAACCTGAGCCTTGATGTTGTAGATCTCCTTTCGATGGCTCCTAGCTCTGACACACACATTTGCTCATGTATGAAGAAAATCAACCACTTTTGATGACCTTACTGGTGTCTCTAGCTGATGTAGCATCAGTCCTTCATACAGGCTTTCAATAATTCTCCAATCAATCTCTTGCTAGATTGCTTCTTCTTAACCTTTTCCATGAGCAATCTCCTTAATATATAGGAGAAGATAGATTAGTTACTTGGATAGGAAATGATCCCAAGATATCTGGAATTCCAGCACCTAAATAACCATTCGAAATCCAACTCACCCTTCTAGAAGATTCCCTTCTAGAAGGCTCGAGAATTTATCTTTTTCCCCCTTTTGGAAGATGTTCGCACCCTGAAATTTAGGTACAGTGTGAACCCCTCGCACTCTAGCTTAATGCAGCCTGCGAGAATCAGGAATTCTCGCAGGAAAATATATAGGTAGCCTGCGAACCTCTCTTAAAAGTATGATTTCTGGAAGCAGACAAATGTAACTTTTCTCAGGAAAGTGTTCTTAGTGAAGAGCTTGATTTTCCATCATCATAACATCATCACGATGACCAAAATTGTGGATAACACCAGGTACCGTGGAGACTTTCCCCTCCATATTCACCTTGTGTAAGACCCTAAGAATATAGGCTACTATAGTTACCACAAACAATAGTGATGCCTGGGGGAATAGTCGACAATCCGATCCACATGCAAGGGCAAGGTATCGAGCCTGAAATCCACTTGAGAGGATTCCACTCATCATTGTGGGTATACCTTCAAGCGACCCCCATAATACGTAAAATATCTACACTGAGTCCAACAAACGAGGGTGAGTGACTCTACCAATCTCAATGTGACCTCAGGTTTAACCCTTGTGTGAGAAGGGTGTCCCAGGACAAAATGTTGCAAATGGATTTGGACACTCCCTATCACAAGATACTATTGTGTGTTTTGTACTTTGGAGAGTGTGTCTCACTGCCTATTCCAAATCTCTATCCTAGCTAATGTTGGTGTAAAAGAGCCCTAGAAAAAGTTACTACTTGAATTTTAGAGTTTCACAATATTATTAAAGGTTGTTGTTACTCAAGAGGGAGACAGGAATGAAACCAATGTTGTGTGTGACTTTGACCCAAAAACGTGTAAATAGAAATGAATGATGCAAACTTTCATTCGATGAATTCTATCTATAGTAGGGAGAAATAAATTTTCTGGAACAATGCGAACTACAATGTACAATTCTCTTCGTTCTGAAGGCAGTACCAAACAATCATAAACGACATAATTTCACAATTTGTTCTTTTTCAAATTTTTTGAATGCCAATAATTTCTGCATAAATGATCGCTTAAAAGACTTAAGAGACTTTAATTTTTTCCTTTCTAAAAACCAAATAGGGACGGAACTAAGAAAGGATGAGCAATCAATGAAAAGCAAAACACTTGACAAGCACCCAAATGAATCTTTCAATGAAGATAAAAACACAAAATGACAAGAAAAAGTTTCTTCAAATGTAAACAAGAAAATGGTTTTCCAATCATTAAAAAATCCAGAAGGTGTAACCAACCTATAATTCCAACTCCAAATAAAGATGTTTAATCAATCAAGCACTCAGATGCAAGTCCAAAGATTATATCCTTGTCAATAAGAACCAAAAACAAAGATAAAACAAAGATCAAAGAGAGGCGTTCAATCTCTGAAATCAATCAAGATCAAGTTGAAACAATCATAAGCACTCAAGAATTGGTAATAAAAACCCTTTCCTAGCCAACTGAAGAAAAAAATGGGCAAGAGTAGAAATCAAGACCCAATCCAAAAAAAATTCAAACGTCATCACAGGCAGGCAGTATAACACAGTGTGGAAATGAGTGGTTTCTGCAGACCAATAATCATGCAGGTCACGGAAATCCTGCATTGAAACGAACCACTAGGCTGTGGAAATAGAAGGTTTCTGCGATCTACCTATAATGTGTAGTGCAGAAATCTTTCACAAAAAGAAAAATTTTCAAAAAGGACAAAGGGTCTCAAGAAAATATTAAATCCAATGAGTCTAATTGGATCTCCCACAGACTCAGAGACTGAAACAGAATATAAAAAATAGGCTATGAGAAAATGGCCAACAAAAAACCACAATCAAGTTGTAGATTTCCCTAGTTGAGTTTCCAATTTTGTTAACGGGTAAATCAGTAGATGTATACACGAACTAATCCCCCTAGATCCACCTGGATCTAGAACAAAACAAGATGGAACATGATGCTTTCCCTAGGTTTCAATCATTGATTTTAACTACCAAAGAAGGAATAGATAACATACCTTATGAGTCGCTTCCTTATGTCTTTGTTGATCTTGCTTTACTCCAATGTTCCTATGAGATCAGATTCACAATAGCACAAATAAACCAACGTGAAAGCAGTGATAGTGGAATTCAATGACAACCCAAACATGTGATCAAGGAATCATGTAATAAAATATCAATCATTTTATGGGAAAGAGACGTGCCACCGTATTATATTAATGAAAGTTAGAAGATACAACCAAATCGCCTTGATGTCATAAGTTCCCTTTCAATGGCCCTTTGTTTTGACACACACATACATTTGTTCCGACATTTGCATGAAGATTTCTCTCAAAATATTGATGGATGAATGGAGACCTCAAGCATCACTTGAAATAGTATTCTTCACACAATCCTCAACTTATTCTTTCTTCAGTATCTATGCTTCTTTATGCTTATACCTCTAACCATTTCCATGAGAAGCCTATCATTATATAGGAGAAGATGAAGTGGTTAAAGATATGAGGATGATCCCATCAAATAAGAGAAGTCAGTAGGATTGTAACCATACGGACGCCACCTCATATTTCTAGAAGATTCGACTTCTAGAAGCTTCTATAACTTCTTTCCTCTTTTAGTTTTAAAGCACCGCTATGACCATCCTATATAGAAGCCTGCGAAAATCTCACAGGCTGGCTATAGTGAAACATGCGATAATCAGGGATTTCTGCACTGTGTAAAAAGAGCAGCCCGCGATGGCCTTCCAAAATTTCATCTTGCAAGGGTGGAAAGAGGTTGCTTTTCTCAGTCAAAATATTATATTGGGAACCTGAACACATGTTTATGTAATCATCATTAGGGTGACCAAAATAATGTGTAACAATGGGTGGTCAAATGGTTTAGTTAACTTCCCCAAAACTGTGTGTTCTGTCTGCAACTTTCCATTTTTCATTTTTTTTAGGTATACGTGGGTTGTAGTGGGTCATCCAACGTACACACTCGTGCAGTAGTGGAGCATGGCACGTATGCCTTCAAAAAGGGTGTTTTTTAAGAAGTTGTTCAGTAGTGTCTTGGCAAAGAAGGAAAATGAGATGGCCTTATGTAAGTTAATCATGGATGGTGGAATTTAGGGTTATAACAGATGCCCCCTAATGTGTGAGTTCAAAAGAGCATTTGATGGCCGAAATACATTATCAATATTCACCAACTTACCAAACAAGTGATCCCAGGGACCAGAATTCGGGAGGTGCCATCTGCAAATAACAATTGTCTCACCGAGGCAGGCATACCCATGCTTCGAATGAAATAAAATCATGGCTACCAATCAAATACACTATAGATCCATGTAATATAAGTATATAAAGTGTAGCCGTGAGAAATACACAACGGATCTACATCTCGAAATAAAAAAGATATACATTTAGTGTATCCATATTCAAGAAGCGAATAAGGACCGATGGCTAGAGATGAGGCTTTCAGAGCTCGAGCAACAACTTCAAAATCTTCACAACTTAGGTAGGAGTGTAATATGAGTGTGCAACTTCACTACCCAGAGGTCTTCAACGGCTTGTCAGGAACAGACTAGAGGATTTTGATGATCAGGTTAAGGGCTTCATGGATTTCAAACAAATACTTGATTGGGATTTTAGGATGACTAGGCATGAGGGTAAGAGACAATATTCATATGGGATTGACTCAAGCTTGGTAATAAATTCCCTTGGACAATAGCACGACAAAATATGAGACTCAGGCAACATGATATTTTGACATAAGTTCACAGTGCAGGAGGCACCAAAAACTCTTCATATGATTGGAAGAATAACCAAACAGAGGAGGACACAACTCTATGTAGAGAGAACAACATCCTAAGGTCATGTTAAATCCCAAGTCTTGATGAAAAAATGGAAGCATGTGCTTTGTCCAAGGGAAACTCATTGTGCTGCCAATAAAAAGAAAATACTTTTCCCTTCCTCTTTTTGGGGTATATTTGATTTTTTTTGTCTTTTTCAATAATTTTGGAAAGCTTGAAAAAGAATAAAAGAATTCTACATTACAAAGGAGGTTCGAGTGTCAAAGACATACTAGTTCCAAGCACACGGAACACATGGATGCTCAGGGAAAAGGGACATATGCAGGAAAATGAAACTCGGGAAAATTCTCCATGGGCCAAAGGTGTCAAGATGCAGAGGCAAAGTGCTACAGGGATTGTGTATAAGGCATGCTTCAAATGGTTCAGTTCTTAGTAACATGGATCTGACATTAGGACAAATACGTAGGTATGCAAAACCTGATTAATAAGACACACAATGGTAACGTCCTTCGATGTAATTTTAAGGATACCAGAGAAGGTAAGCTTGACGGTTTTTCATATTTAGAGAGTTTGAAAAAGCGTAAAAGGAGACTCCACTGGGGTACCTTTTTTGAAGATAGTCTAGTTAGTTTGAAAAAGGGGTAAACTAGCACTGACCAGACGTCTATTCAAAACCATTTTAACGAGTGTGATAAAGACAAGATCACTCAACAATTTTTTCATTTTTAAGGAGTCTGAAAAAAGATTAGCTATGGACTCCATCAGGAATGTTCTTCTAGACCAATTTTAACGAGTGTGAAAGAATAAGGTCACTTGGCGATCTTTTCAATTTTAGGGAGTCTGAAAAGATCTTAACTATGGACTCTGTGGGGGTTCCTTTTCTGTAAATTTAGTCCCTCAGGCCCAAAAAATGGTTAAAATCTTACGTGAGAATACTCTTATAGGGAATCGAAGCTCCTAGAGTATACCTTTGTTCGTATAGTTGACCATCCAGACCGAAAAAGGTATAAACTACCGCCGGACATACGTGACTTCAAATTTCAGTTTAGTGAGCGTGAAGGTCAACAAGATTGCTTGAAAATATTTTCATTTTTAGAGGGTCTGAAAATGGCTTAAAACAAGACCCGTTATGTTTTGGGATTCCTGGGGGTGAGTTCAAGAGTGATAATGGATCATGGAAATGAGTCTCAAACTCATATTCAGGAAAAACTAAAAAGGACTCCCGAGCCTATAGTCATTAGTGACGGCATGGACACCAAAATGCAACCATGATCTACCTAGGGCATCCATGTTAAGGTAGGATCTACCACTAAATTACAACACTTCTAAAGCAACAATGAGGGTTCCGTGTCACAACTTGGTGGGATCGATCCTATGATGTAGTGATAAAGACAACGAGATGCAAAAAGTAGAGGTGGAATCCTAACTTAAATGCAACAAGTTGGAAAAACAATTTTTTACCAAAGGATCTTTAAAAAGACCCAAATCTCCAAAAAGTTTCCCAATACCCAAAGTAACACTTATCGTAACAATCCATAGAAAAATACTGAACCATACTAAATGATTTTCAATTTAGAAAAAATGACAAAAGGGTCCAAAAAATGACAAAAAGGGGCCAAAACATCTATAAATAGAAGCTGGCAGCTCATTATCACCATTGTTAATTGAGAAATTGACTAAAAGCCAAAAATACCCCTTTGTGAAAAGAATTGATTCCGAGAGCTTCAGTGGATGAAACAAACTTATGATTGGACCAAGTAAGTACATACTAACCCCCCTTGCATCTCATTTATTTATTTATGCATTTCTTTTTGGTTTTTGAGGGGGAGTCGACCTTTAAAATGGTCAACCCTACATATACGTGGGCTATCTTATGACAGCCCGCGTGTGCATGTGTGCAGAGGAAAGACCGTACATGTGCACACGCGACTGTGTGCATTACATCCTACGTGTACCCTCTAAGATAAGAAAAAATTAAAAAATGCAAGGGCTAATCCCTCCTAAACTTGTCAATTGCAAGATGTATGTTCACTAAAGGGAGAGGGAGCATGAGGATATTGATTTTTTGGTCGGTGAGGACCCCGCTGCTACCACCGCATTGGTGCAATGTGGTTTGTTAAAGTTCTTCAAGTGTCCTTTCATGCGAGTACAACCTAGGCTGCTGAATGCCTTAGTTGATTATTGACATCCCGACACAGAGGCCTTCATGCTTGAGGGATAGTCATTGACTCCAACGACTGAGGATATTTACTTTCTGACTAGCCTCTCAAGGAGAGGGGAACCTGTCAATTTTTGCACTTTTCCCTCAGGGCCACACAATATAGCGGACTTGATTGGACTCCATTGTGAAGCCGATACAGACAAGATGGGCACTCAGGTGCCAATAAACAAGATCTCAGACCTATCACTAAAAGTGATAGTTTTGCTTATTGGGAGGATTACAAGATCTGCAACTTTGCATCATGCTTCCCAGGCGCACATGAATTGTGAAGTTCAGTGCTTAACTGCATAAGTTTTTGATTGGAGTACCAATTTACTAGAATGCATGAAGAGGAAGCTTACAGAGTGTCGTATGCGGAGGCATAGGAACTTTGGGTTTGGGACTATTCTTTGTGCTTTCTTATTCTTTGAGAGTACCGAGTCTTAGCTTGAGGGAGACATCACGAGGGCACACAACCTCTTCTCTAGCAGTAAACAGATGGGCGGTTTTGTTTCTGCGACAGGGGGGAGGGAGGACTATTGAGGCCTTCGATGAAAAGTTTTTCGACTGGTGGTATCGACAAATTTCGGTGATAGAGGACTATCCTTATGCCAGAATTGACTTTTCCAGGGACCCTGACATGGGTGTACCTCTCGGAGTGGTGTTAGGAGAGTTAGGTATGCTTTGTTTTTTCTTTCTTTTTCAAATTTATTTAATTTTTATGTTTTTTATATATATCATTTTTTTGTATATACTAGAGTATCTAAAAATTAAGTATGTTTTATGTGCAGATGTGGGGCCAGTGCATCCAACGGACTTCGCGAGGAACAAGCGATGTTCTTGACTAGAGGCAAGACCAACTGCAGCTGGTGGACTAGTATCAACAGGGGGACCTCCAGCCGGAGAGGCTGAGAGAGTATTGAGATGGGTAGAGTGGAATTTTACCTCGCTCACTCGTATAGTCCCATGGCAGAGATCGAGGATCTACTGCCATCTATGCAACCTCATGTAGTGGGGGCACCACAGACATGGGTCTGGATTTTTCGGTGTTTGGAAAACACCGTTGATCATTATAACAGGGACAATAGGCCCCTTCCTTATTTAGATTATAATACTTACGTGTTGAGGGAACTATTTGTATATTTTTGAGGGCATAAGCCGAGTGACTCTTTACTGGACGTATTTTTGAGGTGCTTGCGTCCACTCATGTACTCTGATATTTTTGATATTATATATGGATTTTTATGTCTTATGGATTACATCTACTTTACAAATGTATTTACATGTGCATGTGTGTGTCTTTATTATATGTGTGCAAGATTCCAATCTAATATTTGATTAGCTAGAGTATCTGTAACTTGATTTAATCTCCTAGGAACATGAAAATATGTAATATAATCAAAGCTTTGTTCTAAGAGACGTACCCTAAGGAACCGTCAGTGTAGAGTAGGATCATGAACACGATAGACTCCATTTAACTGAGACACAACCAGCTAGGCGTCTAAATAGACCCGGAGGTGAGAGATACCAAGGACAAAGCATCACAAAGTAACTCAATAATTGCGTTGTATTCGATGACATTGTTTATGGTGTCGCCTAAACATATACCTCCTTAAGATAGAAACTGGACCTGAGGTGTGAAAATCACCCAAGTTGTGGAGGCAAGCCTCCGAGTGTGCCAGCTAGTGTTGTCCTCGAATCCAATGAACACCTCTAATTCACTTGACATCTGCCACAGTGAAAAAGATAACATAAAAAATGACACGTCCATAAAACCAAAAAACCAAAAAGTAATAGTACCAAGACTATACATATGTTACAAAAGTTACCCAAGGAAACCCACCTATGAGTAATACTTTTTGAGGTAGAGCCCATTTATAGGCTCCACCAAAACATTTCCCTCAAAGTCCACCAGACAATAAGCACCCTTCTATAGTACTTCTTTCATGATGAAATATCCGAACCACATGAGTTTGAACTTGCCTTCCCCCAGGGGGTCCTTATCTTGGTCATAGACCAGGACAAGGTCACCTTCAGAGAAAATCTGAGGATGAACGGACCGATCATATTGACACTTGAATTTTTGTTTGTGAGATTTGTTAGCTAAGGCCGCATCATGACGCCTCTCATTGAGTTGCTCGACATATAATAAACACTCTTCAAGCGGTGAAGTGTTTGGAAATAACTGTACTGCCAACTTTAAAGATGAGATCTGACATTCTATGGGAAAGACTGCTTCTAGCCCATAAATGAGTTGCAAAGGTGAGAAACCAGTTACAGTCTTAACAGATGTTCGGTAAGACCATAATGTCGAATATAACATCAAATGCCAATTTGACTTGGCCGAATTGATCATTTGTTGTAGAATGGTTTTAAGAGATTTATTTACAGCTTCCACCTGACCATTCACTTGGGGGTATGTTGGGCCCCAACAACTCCCCTTATATTTTTACAAAATTTAAAGGGCCCCTATTAAAATCTTGATAATTATAATGAGCTACAGAATCAACCTTTTCAAATAATTCCATTGCTTGGCTTGCTTTGAGACAAACTGAAGACATTCTCTTTAGTATGAGTCATTTATTACAAGAGTATATGTCAAAAGTTAAAAACAAGCATAAAAATCTCAATTTAAACAAAAACGTTAATTTTTTTTAATGTTTGTTTAAATTATGATTATGTGTTTATTCTTTTGAT